>CM068866.1:32835300-33007800 GCA_035149815.1 Branchiostoma lanceolatum
TCCACAGGTACCAACAGCTGGTGGTCAAACCACAAAGGGGTACACTACCAAACCTGCATACCTTATGTGGATAGCCTCTGGCACATAAAACAAAACCAGCGGCAACAACAAATAGCTTGCCTGGGCAAATAAAACACATGTTATATAAAAACAGATTTCATGGAGATTTAGGGTCTTCACTGACTCTTGTTGTCTGTTTTTTTAGAATGCATTTTACAGGCCAGAATTATGAGAAATTTATATCATTAACAAATTCCTATGTGATTCCATGTCCCCATCCAGTGTGTCCGGTGAGTCAGACTGGTACCTTTTGAGCATATCAGGATATTCCACCACTAGTACTGCATTAGATGCCATGACTGGCGCAGAATCCAACAACGGGCGGAATTTCTCCACTTTCGACAGCGACAATGATCCTGACCGCCGCCATTGTTCTCTGCAGTACGGACAGGGCGGCTGGTGGTTTAGTTTCTGCGGCTTCTCCTTCCTCAACGGCCGCTACCTGGGCAACTGTGGATACTCCTGTGCACAATGGCAAGGTGTGGTGTGGGGCGCGAGTGGCCAGAGGCGCTCCCTGAAGTCTGTGTCCATGAAAATCAGGCCACCTGCAGGTGAGTCCGAGTATCTCATGGTTGCGATAATGTACCTGCACGGTTGTGTCTTACGGGTCTGAAGTCACAGCTGCATTGTGTGGACCTGAGGGCAAAGAATGGCAATAGCATTATGATTTATAGTTCCTTAAGAATTTCTGTATGTAATTTAGTCAAAGTGTGATATTTGTACAATGTCCATAATAAATTAGGTTTAGGAATTGTGTTTGCCTAAAATATAGCCTACAAATTAATCCATGTCTCTAAAAGAGAACTCATTGCAACATATCCACTGAATGGAGTATTGGGCAATGTTTTCTGTCCATGAAAGTCTGCTGTACATGTACATGTACATGGTTGTATGTTTAACTTAGAACATTTCAGTAAGTATTAAACAGTATCACACACCCTCAGTGTAAGCTGGCTCCCCTCAGCTCAGTCTTGTTCTGTCTCCCAGAAGGGTGTGACATCACAGTACCAGAGCCATAAATTAGAATAGCATTATACACATACACGTACTTAATATCTTTAAAACATATCTTTTCCTCAGAAAACTCCCAGCTGTTATACCAGTTAGTGGAGAAACCCTTTTTTTTCTTTGCAACTGGTTGTTAACTACCGACTGTAGACCCTTGTGACTTTCTGGTGGGGTAGAATCTTTCAGATTGAAATGCGGGTTCAGAAGACTGTGTACAGTTCATGTATGGGGCCTTGTTTAAGGCCATCCAATCAGGTTTCCTGTGGCCTAAACTGGCCATGTTATCCTACAGCGACACATGTACAGTTATTATAAAATTTTCACCATGGGGGCCACAAACTATAAAACACGTCAACATTTCATTTGAAGATGCAGTATTTTAGCTAGCATTATGACTCTGTCCCCTGCTACTTACCGTTTCTCAGAGCCAGACTGCGCTGCATATTATGCCTCCGGACAGACGACCAGCGGAGTCTACACACTTAGCTCTGGTGTACAGGTCTACTGTGATATGGATACAGCAGGTAAATATCGCCTACAGACAGGCAAGGATCTGTCTTATACACAGGTGTGCCTTAGATATACTTACTTGAAACTTGATTATATAGGTTTCGTCACTAGGTGAATCGTGTGCGTCGGGATGAGTAGTACGTCTACTGCGTCTCGCTGCAATTCTTCTCCAGTTTGCTCTGTCCAGGGCCATCCCCTCTTTGTCTGTAAGCGTTAGGTTGGTGTTCCCAACAGCCCGTCTTATGTCATCAAGTACACTGTCAAGCCAGGTTCTCATGGGTCTGCCTCTTGACCTTTCCCGTGGTTTGGGTTCCAATCTAGAAGGAATCTAGGGAGGCATTCTTTCGGCATTCTGATTATGTGTCCAACCCACCTGATTCTGTTGGCAGCCACAACTGCTTCGACGCTCGTTGTCCCCGTCTGTTCAAGCACACTCTGGTTAGTTACTGGATTGAACCACCTGATATACACCTTAGATATACACCTGTTTAAGGTTTGAGTTTCCCATGAAGTTGAACAACATCAGACGAGTCAACGCCCACTCCCTTGCACAACTCAGCCATAACATAGAAAGTTTATTGCAAATTCCTGCCCGTAGGCTAATTGCGAGTACATGTACATGTATACGTAACACAGAGTGGACGGACAGATAATGATGAACAATATAACTGTTACATAAAATTTATGACTACTCAAGCCTTAACTACTGACACGAAGTTCTAGCTTATTGGGTTCGGCTTCTTTTTGCGAGACAGTGGAAGACGCTAAACTAAACTAAATCCTTAATAAATGCAGAAGTTGCACCAACTCTGTTGTTGGTAACACATACTGTTTTGACATACTGCCATACGGTCGGTCTACTCTAGTCAAACTCCTTTGTAAAGTCAACATGTTCTTTGCTGTTATCAATTAGTCTACAATATCAGTACAAAGGTGACGTACAAATCTTTGCCCTTTTCCCCACATGTACAGGAGGCGGCTGGACTGTGATCCATCGGCGGCAGGACGGGTCGGTTCCTTTCAACCGGACCTGGGACGAGTACAAGCAGGGCTTTGGAAACAAGGACGGGGAGTACTGGCTGGGGAACGAGAACATCCACAATCTGACCACACAGACGAACTACACGCTCCGCATCGACATGACAGATTGGCAAGCCGAGAGTCGCTACGCGGAATACAGCACGTTCAGGTTGGTTCTACTCCTTCTAGTGAGGATTCTGGATAGACATCACATCACTAGTTAGGCAGTCCAATGGAAATTCATCATAAAATACACAAGACGAAGGCCTGGAAAATGTACATGACACGTGTACCAAGTTATAATTAAATCCTAAAACCTCACGTTTACTGGCAGGCAACAGTGGTCTAGTTTAGCAACACACACGAAGCAATGCATTGTTTCCTCACTTCCCAATCAGCTGGGGCGAGAAGAAAACCTCAAATGCTGGGATATCTATGCGCTTACTTGTAGAGAAGGGTCGACCAAACAACTCACATGTCTCCTTACACCAACTAAAACTTTTGAACGAAACTAATCTTAATCGACCTTCAAGTTGGAAAGTTATACAATACCTGTCCCTTCTGGCCTAAAATTGTATCACCCTTTATCCTGATGTTCTTGCCCATTGTAATGAACATTTCGCCATATTTTTTGCTCCTTTTCTTTGGGCCAATGTCTTATGAGGATTCATTTGATAGAATTTATAAATGGTTTATTCAGGAATTGACACATACAGAAATTAAAACAGCATTGCAGCGGATTTTACCTCCTTTAAAGTAAACCGGCTGAATTACGCAGTCTTAAAATCAAAAGAACAAAAGAGCACACTCAAACAATCGGAAAATATGTACAACAGACAAAATGTACAACCAACAGTAGCATATATAACAGATTACACCTTACAAATTGGTGTTCAGTAGTTGGGTTAAGTATGGAATTATTATGCACTACGTTTGTATCTGTCTGATCTTGAATGTGAAAGGATATGGTAAGCTGTAACCTCCCCTTTAAGCCCTTATTGTGGACTGCTTCACGAATTGGAGGTAGCCAGGGTCGAAATGTTTTTGAATTCAATTGGGACGAATTTGAGACATAGGGTCTCTCTTCTTGCTGCCAAAGTACATATGTCAAGTGTGGAGAGTGCATCAGTATAGGAAATGTAGCTAGATCCAAGAATTATGGGCGCGCTTTTTGATTGTAGAGTGGTTAAACCTGAGTGCCATACTGGGGCTGCATATTCTAGAGTTGGGCGAACATGTAGCAGATAGATTTCGCAAAGATCTTCAGTGCAGACACCACAGCATTTTAGTTGCTCGCCTAAAATTTATGAATATGACAGTGTGCCAATACGTTCCATGCACGAGAAGCGACTCTTTGGTAACATGAGTACTGTGTCTTTCTTCACCATTTCTGTCATTCTGTTGCACCTTATCAGGCGCATATTTCTTGTTATCTTCGCCAAGAAGATTATATTTTGGGTAGCATTTGTATGTGTGTGTGTGTGTGTGTGTGTGTGTGTGTGTGTGTGTGTGTGTGTGTGTCTGTGTGTGTATGTAATTGAACAGCATAACACAAGAAGGTTTGGATGGATTGTCTTGATATATATTTGGTAGGTGGGTAGGTCTTGATGAGACCTAGAAATGATTAGATTTTGGGTCCCCTAGCGGCTTGTTACGGTACTGCAGCAGACCTTCCTGTTTTGATATCTCATGTTCTGGATATGCTATGGTCCTGATATTTTAGTGGCAGATAGCTCTTTGGACAGAGAGTAAGTGGTATAGGTTTTGGCCCCCTAGCGGCTTATTTGGAACTGCATGAGCAGGTTTTGCTCCAGGCTTTGAAAGGGAATAACTCTAGAAGGGCTTGATGGATGGTCATGATTCTTGGTACGTAGATAGCTGGAGTGATGATTTACATAATTAGATACTTATTGTGCTAATCTGTTATGTAATTTTCATTATTAAGGAGGAAAGTTTAATAATATACATCTGCCGCATTCCATGATAGGACTCTCAAACATGTGACATGTAACTGAGGAAGAGAGAAATAATGATAGATATCAACTATGCAAATGAAGATCTCATTTGCATAATTAATGAGAAAATACTATAACTCAAGATGGGGTTGACAAATAATCATGATCATGGAAGCTCATCTGTCTTCAGTTGGTAGTAATCAAAATACAGTGCTTAACTTTCTTCCAACACAAAGATATTCACGGATCAGATTTTCAACGACCACTGTCGCCTTATTCAGGATCAATAATGACCAATCACTGCAGAACGTAAACTTGCGAGAGTTACAGACAAGCTTGGGGTCGTTAAGACGTTACTCCATAGAGCTGACACGATCATAACGGATCCACACGACAGAGAGAGAGAGAAACAACACACCCAACAGGCACTGAAGGACTGCGGGTACCCTAAGTGGGCCATAGACAAGGCGACCGCACCAACAGAACAACAGGAACCTGGGAACGAGACAGAGGGACAAAGGACGCATCACCCTTCCGTACATCAAGACCATCTCGGAACCCCTCCGCAGAATATTTGCTTCACACGGGATCTCCACCTGCTTCAAACCTACAAGCACACTGCGACAGCTTCTCGTGGCGCCGAAGGACAAAACCCCCAGAGAAGAGAAGTGCGGCCTAGTGTACCACATTCCGTGTCAGGGAACCACTAGACAAGGGACTTGCCAAGAAGTCTACATTGGTGAGACAGAACGCTCATTGAGAACTAGATTCCTTGAACACAGACGCCCAGGACACATTCGTCTGAAGTCTCTCAAGTCTCAACACATCCACATTGAATCTCCGGGCCATACCGTTTCATTGGACAAAGTCAGAATACTGGACACTGAGCAGGACTACTTTATGAGAGGTATAAAGAAGGCCCTATACATCAGGGCACTCCAGCCAACACTCAACAGAGACAGTGGGCGTGTCGGAGAACGCCGTATCTTGTCAGGATAGCTGGCGCTAAAGGGCTCACAAACTCACACAAGAATCAGATGTTAGTTTAATGAGCACGTCCCTCTCTCAGGTCTTCCTCTCCCGGACTGCCTGACTGACCTCATTTGGTCTATCTTTAGATCTACCGGGCCCTTCTAAGTTATCTCAAGTGACTCCATCGGGCCTTTCCAAGTTATCTCAAGTGACTCCGTCACAGGGCGTTATAAACTTCCTGGCACGTTTGACCAATTGCTGACGTCACGTATCCGTAAAGACATGTGACAATAAAGTCACGTGTCTGTAACTCTCACAAGTTTACGTTTGGTCATTATTGGTCATTATTGATCCTGAAGAAGGCGACAGTCGTCATTGAAATACCTGTAAGTAAGTGTTGGAAGAAATTTTAGCACCGTATCATAAAATCATCATGATGTTTGGTATGTAGATAGGTTAAGTGATGCGTTGACATATGCTTGCTTACTTGCTTGCTTTTGTCGAGACCTTCCAGTCACGAGTCGAGATGGCAGCCCAAGTTTTTTGGTCCTTCATGGCCGGGAGCATACTTTGTATGATTAAACAATAATTATACAAACCATATTCTATTTTACATATTAATCAATGAGGCAATTTCAAAAACCTGCTGCATTCTATGATATAACTATTCAAATATGTGACATTTGTAACTGATGAACAGAGGAATGTTGATAGATAGAAAATATGCAAATGAAGACCCAATTTGCTTAATTAATGAGAAAGTACTATAATTCCATACTGGTAAATGACTGCAATTACACACTTGTGGCATTTGGAAGTTCTGTGAATGTGAACATTGTTGAATTTAAATTATATAGATAGTGCTTTCTTGTAGTTTGAAATGGAACATTGTACAGCCTAGAACCTAATCATTCTATAGCATTGAACCTTCCTGTAGCTTTTAGTAGTTTGATATAAGTAGCCAGTAGCATTTTATCTTTGCCTTACATTGTACCTGTTACAATCGTTGTGTAATAAACTTTGACTTGACTTGACTTGACTAATAAGGACCTCACTTGCATAATTGATGATTATTTGAATGTCTGTATTTTGACCTGAAAGTTAGATACCCAACGTTACTCACACAAGTAGCCTCAGATCACTTTTGTTCTGCCTCTCTAACTGAACGCCTGCGACAAATAAATCAATTATTTATTCGTTTATTGCTTGGCTTAGGCTCAAAGGCCCAAAAACAGGTACACATCTAAAAAAAATAACGAAAATGTCTCAGCTATGATAAACTAGTCTAGTATGTAATAACAGCACCACTAAACTGTATCCAACCGAGGATGGACAAGCTGACTGTAGTGTCGCCAGAACAGACTTCGTTAATGATTTCTAACTGATTACCTTTATTTTATTCAATTACTCCACCCTAAGACAAATAGCTAATCACCAATTACCCGTTAACATTATTGTCTAATGAAGAAGTTCACAAATCATCTTTTAACAACAGCAGCCACAATCTCCTCTATCCCCTCAGCTACCATCACAGGCCCTTCCCCAAATTGTTGCCCCAATATTTCATATGCAAATTACTATGAAAGCAATTTCGCTGAGCAGAATTACGAGAAATTCATAACGATTGCCTGTGTGATTAATGTCCCCATCCAGGGTGTCCGGTGAGTCCGACCAGTACAGGCTGACCATTGAAGGGTACTCATCAGGCAACGCGGGAGACTCAATGACTAGTGATCACTCCAACAACGGGCAGAAGTTCTCCACTGTGGACAGGGACAATGATGCCTGGAACGGCGGCAGTTGTTCTCAGACGTTCGGACAGGGCGGCTGGTGGTTTAATGACTGCAGCCGCTCCCTCCTCAACGGCCGCTACCTGGTCTGTGGGAACTCCTGTCCAGACTGGCAAGGTGTGGTGTGGTACTACTGGAGAGGCCAGACGTACTCCCTGAAGTCTGTGTCTATGAAAGTCAGGCCACAATAACTCCATTTGCTCTACTAAATCTGATCACACCCAGTTATCCACAAAATACTTCATTCTATGTGGTCTATAATGACGACAAAGAACATTCTCTTTTATATATAAGTAGCGATTTTGGTTGTTACAACACTAGAATCAGAACATTTTATGCATCAATGAGGTAGATATTTTGCTTAGTGAGGTTCACATATAACTGGGTAAGTGTTCAGATGTAGTTTATATGGAGCAAACTGAAGGAGTGAGTCACTGAGGGTGAGTCCGAGTGTGAGTGAATGAATGTGTGAGTGAGTGAGTGAGTGAGTAAATGCATGTGGGGAAAGAGTAAATGAGAGAACGAGTGAATGAGTGGTTGAGGGTGAGAATGAGTGAGTGAGTGAGTGAGTTACTGAGTGAGTGAGTGAGTGACTGAATGCATGTGGGGAAAGAGTAAATGAGAGAACGAGTGAGTGAGTGAGACCATAGACAATACTTTTGAATTTCTGTTCAGGTGATACTAATGGCATTTGTGATTGTAGCATATATTCAGTGCTCTTCATATGACAGTGAAGGTTTGGGACATGTCTTTCAAACACAACCAGAATCCACTTACCAAATAAAATTTCAACTGAGTCTTCCGACTTCGTCTGGTATTCTGAGCCATTATTCTGGTGATAGAGAATATCTGATGAGGGCCGAAGAGTCGGTTGACAATTTGATACCTGACTGTGTTTGAAAGACAGCTCAAATCTTCTTCTGTCCCTGCTGGTGTTTATATTATATTATATACTTTTCTATAGAGGTTGCAAGTGCACGTTTGATTCAATCCTCCTGAAACCAGTGTTTTTGCAGGTAACAAAATTTGGGGAACCCAAATTGAAAATACAAACTCCCTTCTAAAAACTTGTAAAAGAGTTGAGCTACATGCACTCTACAATCATCAACGAAAGAAGAAAAATTCTTTCTTGGTCCTTTGGGAAAACGTTTAGGACACAAGGTTGTGATTAAAACTTGGCAATTCCTGTGTAATAAAATAGTAAAAACTTACTTCCTTGTCCCTTATCCCTCTTGTGCTTTGAAACTAATGATAATTAGTGAATCAAAATCTAACAAAAGACATTTTATTTCCATGTAGCTATTCATTGAAAACTACCAAAACAATATTAACCGAGTAACAACTGTCTAAATTGATGTGGCCCAATTATACAACATGCCTCTTTGAGAGGTGCTAAAGAAAGGCGATTTTGTGCTTTAACATCAGTGAATTTGATACTTTCGTTCAACACGAGCAAATGCAGCTCACCTTGAATTTTCAAACACTCTTACATCGACCTTCTACAGGAGTGATGTTGATTAAATCGACCTTAGGAACAGGTGACTCAAGTATGAATTGTAATTGCCTTGCAAGTGATATCTGCATTGTGTTCATTACTATCCATTACTCGAGTCACATGTTCCTAAGGTCACGTGCTCAGAGTAATTGGATCACTCCTGAAGGTCAATGTAAGAGCGACAAAAATTCGAGGTGAGCAACATTTACTTGAATGTAAAGTTGAAAGAAAGTATTAAACTTCATCAACACAAATGAGCTTTCATGCTAACCTTTGACTTCACGTTATGCCATTTAAATGTACTCAGTACAACATTCCAACAAAACAGTCAATACTGCGATCAGGAGTTTGATATCAATGGTAAACACCCCAACACACCGGTCCGTTTAAATTCGGGGGAAAATTTCATCATCTTTAAAACCAAAATCCCTCAAACTGCTGAATTCACCACACAATGTGAAAGGACCTAATCTATTTCAACCCAGCATATACAAACGTTTCAGTGACAATTGAACTGTATGGTTCTAAATTGTGCCATTGCAATTCAGAAACTGACTTCCCGAATCTAAACCGACCAGTGATCTAAGTTACATGATTGAATGTCAGTCCTAACTGTGGAATTTGTTGCTGCTTCAGGAAAAGAAATCAGGAGAGAACTGGTACATGTGTATGTTTCAAGTATAATTGTAATTCTATTTTAAAGTGCCGTTGATACTTTTTAAATGTTTAACATGACTACATGTACATGACCACCTGTCACCTGGTCATACAATACTGTAAAACAGCAACATGACTACATGTACATGACCACCTGTCACCTGGTCATACAATACTGTAAAACAGCAACTTCATGTTTGTCAGAAACGCAAGAATTTGAGTGCTTTAACAACAAGAGCTGTGCTGATAGAGGCGCATCGACATGTTAGCCTCGCTAAGTAGGCACTGTTCAGGCAAACCAATGTACATGTAAACCGTATGCAGGCGAACCAATGTACCTTACTGCACAGATCAACCAATGTATGTAAACTGGAGACCACCATATCAACGGCTGTTAAGTGATTACAAATACTTGGCACTGTCCTGCAGCAATGTTTCTAATTCTACCGTTAAATAGATGATGGGTAATAAGCAATGTGTTAAGAACTATCCAATAGCGCTGCTGTCGTTGTTACTCAACGAAATTAGAATTTGTAATATCCTGACATTCATGAAGACTTAGAATAAAACTTGCAACCAGAAGTTTTCTGTTCTTGTCCTTATTTCATCTCCAGTGTGACAGAGTAATGTTGTGTGCATGGGTGCAAAAAAATTTTTTTAGGGTAGCGAGTGTAGGAGCCCCGGTAGAAATAGGATGGCACCCAGGCTAAGTCAAAGCTGGGAACGTCTTTAAAATTCAACCAATTGTCTTCAAAATTATCAATATTCAGTATTCCACAGTAATTAATAGATATTAGATATCCATGAATATGATAGCTTTCCATCTTCAGGAGACCTGTCGAATTCACATTTTAGTTAAAAATGAGGAAACCTTAATGTACACAGCACAGCACATAATGCAAAATGACAACACATAAAAAAGCTCTGGTCACAAATATACACTGAAAACAACCTAAAATCTGCTTCTAAACAAACCAGCATAGCAAAAAAAAAAAGCTTTCTGCCCCTTGTGATTTGACAAAGCATGATATCAGACACTATACTATCAATATAACATCGTAATGCATAAGCATAAGGTACTCTTAGTCAGCTTGAAGCTTCGTATTTTGACTGTTTTTGAGCACAGCAGTAACTTATTTGTTAAAATTGATTTTAAAAAGTGAGGAGAGAAAATGTATTTAACCAATACTTGCTGCAAATAACGTTACTAGTGAACATGCAGTACCTCAGTCAGATGCTAGGTGGTGATGTGCACATTTGAGGAAAAGATGGAAGTCTGAAAAACGACTTTGCAGCCTTTGTAAAATAGAAGCCACTTTAAAACCTTTATCTATTCATCCATTTTAGGTACACGTGGATAGTCCGTTCAGTTGTGTAGGGACTACTGACTTCAATAAAAAAAATTAGTTTCCAACTGCTTCAGCCTTTTTCTTTTTTAATGCAATAGAGGCACATTCAAGTCGCAGGGGCTGACTCTCATTGCTTCCCAACTTGACCATCGTAAAGAATATTCCCTCCTCCTTGTAGAATTACTGAAATTTCCCCATTCCGAGAGGACAGAAATTCCGCAATTTGACGGTCGTTTTTTCCCCTTTTCCCGCGGCGGCCGCTTCGGTAACTTTTGCACAAGGCCGGTCCGGGTCCCTGGGACTTCCGGGTTGGGTTTCCTCAGAAGATATGAAATATCTGTCTACACAAGTGGTGAAAAAGACACCTGAGACATGAGGCGGCATCCCAGGCGTATCCTTTACCGCCCACATTCTTGTCACGGGACAAAATGTCGATTTAAGGATATTTTAGTAACCTTTGTCTTACCCTTGTTACCGGTCGAGGCTTGAGGGTTGGATGGTTTGAAACAGACAGACGTTGACTGCTTTATCGCGCCCTCCAGCGCTCACTGTGAGTACTGCAGTATGACTGGCACTGCCTACTAGTGTCACAACCATTAACACCTTCAGTAGCTACTGTGTTCGCGATGTGGTCCCTAAACGTCTGTATTAACATTTTGGAACGCAGTAAGGATGTGCGAGTTTAAGACCTAGCCAGGCATCATAAACCCTGTACTAGATACGCTACTCAATAATGAGATAGCCAGAAATCTACCATTTACTACGTCCATCGGCCCGAATTGAGCGTAATGCAGATGTAGAGCTGCGACGCGGGTTACTACACAGACTCACCCGGCGAAAAATGACTGGAAGATCCTTAAATCTACATTTCGTGAAGTGACGAGAATGTGGGAGTTAAAGAACAAACCTGGGGTGCCGTATCGTGTCTTATATGTGCGATTCACCACTTGAGAAACAAAAAAAGGCAATTTTTACTACGGAAGTACTACCCGGAAGTGCGGAAAGCACCGTGCGCCCATAGCGCCTATGATCTATGCAAATAGTCAGATAGTTACTAAAGTAGCCTCCGCTCTGCCATCGCAATATATCGGCAGACCAGAGACATTGTCCTTCATGCCAAGATAGTATTGAAGACGAGTCCCACTTTCTTATAACATGTCCTACATATAATGCTGAAAGACAAGTGCTTATGCAATCAATTACATGTAAGTCAAATATTACTCTACCTTACACAGATAGCGATACATTTAATGTACTTATGTCATGTCCAGATTCCATATCTATCCACCTAGGCTAATATATCTACCACGCTATGCAAAAACGAAACTGTACCATTCCTGAATGAGAATTGACAAATGTAAAGTCGCAAATTAGACTAGAAACACGCAGCACAATGTCTGTAATTTAGATATAGCTCCACGTTGCAATTAAAGTAGATTGCATTTGATGTAGCGTTATAGTAATTAGAAATTTCCTTAGATTACAATTAGCCTAGAAAAACAACCCTTAGTCTGTATTAGTTCCATATTGCAATGGCCATAGATCACACTGGATATAGTATTATAGTAAGTAGTATATTCTTATACATGTATAGAACTAGATTGTTACCTATGTTGTCTGTAATTTGCCATACATTGCCACTGATGCAATTGTTGTGCAATAAATCATTCATTCATTCTAATACTAGTAACCGCCACAGAAGTCTGTGAAAGTCTGGGAAACCTTCCTATGTTTCAAATGACAGTTTCTGCCACACATATGTCAGCTGACTCAGTTATGGTTTTTATTTCCTGTGGATACGCTTTTCTTCTGCACTGTGCATCAGAATAGCTTCTCCCGATTTTAGCTGCCTGGACAGAGTGAGTCTCCATCTGCAACGGTCATTGCCAAAGCTCTCCCAGTTCTCCGTGTTGATGTTGAGAGCCTGGCTGACATTTCTAAGAAATATGATCAAATACAGCATGAGAGTTCATCTGGGTAAATGTCATTATGAATTAATGACTAAACTTTACTTCCGGATCCCAACTTTTCGGCTGACTCCGTCAACCTTGTTCACGGAAAGGACCCGTCTTCTGCTAGAACGTGACGTCAGAGACACGTGACCGTAGTAGCGGGTCATACGTGCCAGACAATTTGTGTCGCCCCCGTCTCTGTTCAAGGTAGGTCTGTGTACTCTCCAAGCAGAGGTTGAAAGGGCAGATCGTCACCGTTTTATCATATGCCGTCATTTTTTGTCGCTAGCCCCTTCTGAATGGGCTAGCGACAAAAAATGACGGCATATGATAAAACGGTGACGATCTGCCCATTCAACCTCTGCTTGGAGAATAGGTCTGTGGGCTCTAATGATTATTTAGACCGCCACCTTCACTCCTTTGCAAAGAAATCCGGTTCCGAATCGAGAATTGTAACGTCTTATTATTTGGGTTAGTCCCAATTCATTCTTGTGTTGGACGTAACGTTAAAGATCAAAAATGTGTAAAAGTGTAGATCTTGTGAAAAAATAACCCTGAAATCATTCATAATTATAGTTACACAGTCATGATGAAAAAGGCTTAACGCTACCATTAGGTGTGGAATTTGTCGCCTTGAAGAATTTATTTCCGATCTTATTTACTTCTGTTGGCCTTACTTCCCAACCAAAACTGCGGACTTGTCATCAGATATTATCAATACATTTTTGCAGGCATTCCCATCCCAGAAAAGAATAACGGCCGGGCTCTATAACGACCAACTCAGTATTTCACCTTACACAATTAGTGACTGATATTGACGTGGTTGAAAAGTTATAGCTCGGTGCCCTAGGGAAGTACAACAAATGAATATGTGACTGTGAATTTAGGGTATAGTCTTGGCATACAACAACAAAAACAAATGTGGTTTTGTTGGTGTTTGAGGCCCTCTTTTGAATGACATCAAGCGAAGGTCAGCAGAACTGCAGTCAGCTCACCCCGACAGGCAGCTACGATATTCAGGTGCATTTCTAGTTCTACTGGGCAAACTTCACATTCCAATTCATGCCATCTGAAAGTCGGTTTATTTGTCTACAATATCGGACAGTTTCTGCCTTGCTGGCTTTCACGTTAAGATTTCTATTAAATTTTGAAGATTTGTTTGGTCTTAATTTTTAACAGTGACGTCATAGAATGCCGTGTTCTGCTGTCTTAAGGCTGTATAAAAAACGGTTCTTTTGACGGCTCTGTGTGTCTATTATGATGTCAGTGCCCCTAGTACCTAATGATCCATTTATTCATAAATTGCTGTTGTTTACATGAAATTCCTACATATCATGTTGTACTGTTCTACTGTTTGGGAAGGCAACCTGTGTGTCCTCCCTCCTACTATATTATCTATACGGTAAAATCCACGTAAATTTCATTGATTACTCCTGGTGGATTATTGTTTGTCTGGTGGATTATTGTTTGTCTGAGGTTTGTACTGTTTTCATAAAGTCGCAAAACATGGACACTTGGACACTTTTCTGTCGATGCGTGTACCATGTGGTGTCACAAACAGGAGTAAGGCTGTACAGCAGAATTTTACTAGTGCTTTGATATAATTTTCAATTTCCTACTGCTTTCTATAAATGAAAACGAGATTTGCTGTCGAGTTATCCATTATACTCCTTCCCATGACTGTCACAAACAGAAGACCACACTTTGTTTAGATATACACATACAACTGTAAGACCCATTCCATTACGGTAACCTAATGGTCTAAAATAAATATTTTCTAATACCTTGGCTTTTATAACTGAGTTCATTCGTCTTAATCCTTTGTACAATTACAAAGCAAACTCCTGCTCTGGACACCAACTCATGGACACTCCTGTGTCGGGCGACCCCGACGGACCTACATAGACCAACTTGCTGCGGACGTAGGGGTGATGTCTGTAGAAACTAGACCAACTAATGGCGGACTGTGACGCCTGGAGGGAGAGAGCAGCCTTAGTCCAGGTAAGCTGCCCGATATGATGATGACAATTACAATGTCGTTGAATTTTTCAAGCATAGTGTGACGGTATTCGAACCAAAGCACGACAAGTATCTACATGTAAGTTAGCCTTTTTCGTAACAAGACAGCTAAATTTTACAAAAACACGTACTAGTAGGTGGAGCGCCCCGGGGTATGTTAGACCTTGTCACAGCCCTACCTGACCTGGCTCTGTTTATATCAGGCTCAGTAAAAAAGTATTTTCCTAATCATGGCAGGCTCATTTTTTAATAGAAAGAGCTGTGATTTGGCACAAAGGTTACCTGGTACAATGTAAAGGCACTGTATACTCCATAGACTGGTACATGTACATTTTTGTGTGTGTGTACATGCTGGTACAGCCTCCATCCCTTGTATGATGAGGTGAATGACAGTACTGTTACCAGTGTGTACCGATCACCAAACGTCAGAACAATGCTCATATATGGTATGATGATATATAGTTGGCATTGGTGGCGTGACTTGTGTTGGTGTGACTGTTAGGTTTTTTGACCAAAACCCAGAGGTCCTGGGTTCGAATCACCTGACATGCCACCAATGTTGTGCCCTTGGGAAAGGCATGTAAATTTTCTCCCTCCAGGTGTAAAAACGGGTACCTGACTTAGGATGGAGAGGTAAATTGGCGGTGGGAGGAGAGGGGTTCTACCCCATAGACGTAGTAAAACAAGATTAAAATTGGCTGCACTTCCCACCATAATGATTGTGGAACCACCCTCTAAAACAACTTTCTCCTCTAACATTGGATGAAATCCCGAGAATCGAGTTGGCGTGGCCTTTCCAGAACATTCTGCCCAGGTTAGCCGTGTTCATGAGACCAGCTTCTATCCTGAGATCTAAACACGACGCACTTTAAATGACCCCCAGGGAAGCACGAAGCCAGATATCTAATTGTGCACACGCCATTGTTTGAGAAGACCCTTCATGACCCGGTAATTAAATCATGCCCACTTCAGATTCGCCCCAGGCTTCTTCTGCCCCATTACAGAGTGCCGCTTGCAAGACAACAGAACACGATGCCATGGCCACTCTCTTGGAAATAACCGCCCTCATCTACAGCTATCCTTTTCCAAAACATTCCACATCATTTAGTCTCAATACTGAACCTAACATGTCTTGCAAAATGACT
The DNA here is from genome assembly GCA_035149815.1 of Branchiostoma lanceolatum. Lineage (NCBI taxonomy): Eukaryota > Metazoa > Chordata > Leptocardii > Amphioxiformes > Branchiostomatidae > Branchiostoma > Branchiostoma lanceolatum. The sequence goes on from CM068866.1 coordinate 32,851,233, forward strand.
TGTCAACAAACCATTACGGCCTTTGATGTTATACAAGCTGAAGGGATAACACGTTTCTTCCACTTGTTTGAAGAGAATTTTGCCCATGAAACCTCTGCATGATTGTTCTAATAAGGTTATTGTCGTCTTCTGCACTGGTGCATGACATACTGTAGATACTGTTCGCGGTGGTTTCATGTTTGTTTGTTTTGCGGTGATCTCTTTTCCATAGACTACAGCAAAAGCCGTTCTATTGTGTGACTGTAGGGCCACTATTGTTTCAAACGTGAACTCAAAACCATTGCAAACAGTCCATTTTCTTCCCACCGCGAAATTAAATTTCAGCAAACATTTCTGCATTCACAGTAAACAGAAGTGTGAGTCACTGACGTATACATGGCGGACCAGTGTGTGAATTTGTACAAGTGTACGAAGTTGTACGAAGTTGAAATCACACTGTGTGACGTGTTGTGACTTTTTACAGAGGGTAGGGGCTGGTGTAAGATGTACAAAGTTATGCGAAGTTGACATCACGCCTTTTTGACGTACTGTCAGTAACATCGTACAGATGGGCTTGTGTATACGATGTGAGAAGTCAATGTCGCCGCATTGTGATACAGTCAAAGCTTACATGTAGACTTCGTTTATTAGCCTGGCTAGAGAAGTCCAGATCGTAACCAACACCCGTATCGACTGTATCTAAGTAATATTTTATTACGTGGGTCACTTTAGAATTGGTGTGAGGCTCCGCGCCTTTTTATCTCCATGAAAAATGGAGATATTGTTTTTGGCGTGTTTGTGTGTCTGTCTGTCTGTGTGTGTATGTGTGTGTGTTTCCGGACTATTGTAGTCAGCATAACTCAAGAACCTCTGGATGGATTACAATGATATTTGACATGTGGGCAGGTGTTGTGAAGCCAGAATTCAAGGTCGGTTTTGGGCCCCCTGGTATGTGACCTTGGTACTGCAGCAGAACTTCAATTTTTTGTATCTTTTGACCTGGACGTGCTATGGTCTTGATTTTTGGGTGGCTTGTGATGTAATAAAGAGGTTGTGTTGGTTTGGGCCCCCTAACAGCTTGTTCTGGAACTGCAGGGGCGTTATTGTGAAAGTCTTCTAAGGAGAATAACTGAACAAAACAACAACGGATTTCCATGATATTTAGTATGAAGGTAGCTTAGACAGAGGTATACACAATGAAGTGTAAATTATGCATATAATTGGGGCTTGATTTGCATAGGCCATAGCTAATGAGTAAAATCTATATTTGCAGTGTTTTCCATTATAAGACTCAAATACATGTAACATATGTAGTTTATGGAAAGTGGAGCATCAACAGACACCAATTATGCAAATGAATTCCTGATTTACATAATTGATGCAAAAACACCGAAATACATCAAATTGGAAAATTATAGCACTGTCAATATTGCAACATGTGTAAGTAAGATAAATTTCAAATCTAAGAAACATGGAAACACAACAACACACTTACTGAGTTTTTGAACTGTGATCGTCAAGACTAAACTGTCCATCATGGATTGTGCGAACTTAAGTTACAGTTGCTCATGTCTGGTGTCGACTGCTGATGGTCCGTGGTGTTCCATGTGAATACCCGGTGTAGTCGTTGCCCATGGTAGTTATAGTATTGCCTTGGTCCTATGATTATTTGTCTCTGGTTCAACCCCCCATGCTGATCATCTATTTCATCATCCAACACAACGCGCCCTAGGCTAACACGATGCCTTTCATGCGAACATAACGTGGCCCACTGGTTAACACGATGCCTTCCATGCAAACATAACGTGGTCCACTGGTCAACACGATGCCTTTCATGCGAACATAACGTGGTCCACTGGTTAACACGATGCCTTCCATGCGAACATAACGTGGCCCACTGGTCAACACGATGCCTTTCATGCGAACATAACGTGGTCCACTGGTTAACACGATGCCTTTCATGCGAACATAACGTGGCCCACTGGTTAACACGATGCCTTTCATGCGAACATAACGTGGCCCACTGGTTAACACGATGCCTTCCATGCGAACATAACGTGGTCCACTGGTTAACACGATGCCTTCCATGCAAACATAACGTGGCCCACTGGTTAACACGATGCCTTCCATGCGAACATAACGTGGCCCACTGGTCAACACGATGCCTTTCATGCGAACATAACGTGGTCCACTGGTTAACACGATGCCTTCCATGCAAACATAACGTGGCCCAATGGTTAACACGATGCCTTCCATGCGAACATAACGTGGTCCACTGGTCAACACGATGCCTTTCATGCGAACATAACGTGGTCCACTGGTTAACACGATGCCTTCCATGCGAACATAACGTGGTCCACTGGCTAACACAATGCCATCGCCACTCTCTTGCAATTAAAGGTCTCTTATAATTAAATTTAAGGCTTGCACTTATGTGGAAATTTTTTGGTATTGAGAAAAAGCTGTCGTCATGTCCAGGTGGTTGGCTTGAAGAGGTGGTTACCTGGTAAGATTGGCTGTATCTTAGAGACTTCAAAAGAAAAAGGAGAAAATTTACGTAAAAAGGATTTTGAACGTCAGTTGGGCAGATTTGATGCTAAATTAGATAGACAAACTATTTTATCAGGTTTTCTTCAAGCACACACACACACACACAACACAAATACACATGTCATTCACGCACACAAACACGCACAAACACACACACAGACACACATATACAGATACACAAATAAACATACACAAACCAACACACACACACACGCTACATAACACACACACTCAGACATGCACCAATAAACATTCACACACACACACACACATACACACAAACACATAGTCAGACACACACAAATATACATTCACACATAAACACACAGAGACACAAATATAGTTAGTCATTGACAAGCAACTAAATAAAATTTTGAAACAGTCAATGACTGTTTCAAAATTTTATCCAGTTGCTTGATTTAGCGTATCTTATTACTTGGATGTCTAACCTTCATCAACGACACAAACACACACAGGCGCACACACAGACACACACACACACACATACACACACACACACACACAAACATACAAATAGTTTATCTTTGCTCATTTTTACTTACGTTTCTAGTTTCTGTGTGGCGTTGGCACTGAATAGCAGAGTGCTATAGCTAGTTGACCCAAGATCAAGAGGTCACAGGTTTGATTCCTGGCTTTCCTGGCCTTGGAGAAGGTGCTGGACGTTTTCACTCCATCCAGAGAGGGGATGGAGGTTAGGGAGGAAAAAGGCTAAGATGGTTTCATGTCATTCATGCTTGGGACAGCTGTAATTTAGGTGAAAAAATCATTGTCAATACATATGATTTAATCGATAAAAGATGTCAAAGATACATCAGGGACAACTTTATAAGAATTCTAAATTTGTGATTTGTGTCACTTTTATCATCAGACGTAGATCCTGTAAGTTAGGGCATGCTTTTCACACTTGATTAGACAACCATTGATAGTTATGGAGGTCTGCAGTTGTGTAGCTCTAACTTCATGAATAACGAGGATTGTCTGGAGACAACGGAGTTAGTGTGACTTCACCTCGCCGGTGGCAGAAAACGTCAAGAAGCTGTCCTTGCCCATTTATGGTCATGTCTGATGTCACAATAAAAAGAATTTGAGACACCTGGTTCACAGAAAACATGTTGGTTACACCCATCCAGAGTGTACTGTCTGTATAAGCACTCCCTCTTGTGCCCCCCTTTTTGTTTCATACAACTCAACTGACAAGAAGGACTGAACTCTTCCAAGAGCATCGAGAGATATTCCCGAGCTGCACACGCAGACATTCGATCACGGTGAGCAGCGTCCCTTTGTAATTATTGTATGGAGCTTTTCCAGCCAATTTCAGCAACAGTGTCGCATTAACAATTTGAACTATGTTGTAGCTCTGTGACATGAACACTTGTCTACTGTATTGGAACAGTTGTTGATCTTGTGTCTTTCTCACAAGCTCTCCTCGTATACTCCACCTGGGTGTGTAGCATTCATGATTTGCTAATTGCCTTCTAATCCGTAATTTGCCGAAACCTTAGCTCCGATATTGTTGGCATATTTTTGCCGTTATTGGTAAAGCACTGGAACAGATAAGGTTGACTTACAGCACCTGTGTTTGAGTCAAGTTTGTAGTTGGTCTTCCAACTACGAGTACATACAATTGACCTTCAAGTCAGTGCAACACTGGTGTTCAGAGATTGTTAAATTTGTGCTTTTGAGGTCCGTATTCGTGCCGCTAGTCTAGCCAACTCTCCAAACTACATGATTCGGTCTGTTTTCTTCGCTCTGACCTCACCACAACCCTGTCGGCCAGTTGGGCGACCAGCCAGCCCCACTTACCCGCCTCACCCACTTAGAAATGAGCCGAGATTTCAAGGGCACAGCTGATAGAATACTATAAGGTTACCATTCAACTTGAATTTTCTTATCCAAGCATTGATATTCTCCAAAATAATACTATTAGTCTAAGAGTTTCCTTTTACTGGCCCAGGGTTGTCTGTTTTGTTCCATGATGTTACCTTTATTGTACATCCATGCCCTATCACAGGCTAAGTACTCTCACCTCTCAAATAAATGTACCAATACGTTTATCTTTTTTGCCCCAAAATCCACCCAGGACATTCTTATTTTAGATGGTACTTTTTGTGTGTGTGTGAAAAATTGAGGCTTTACAAACCAGGAATCCCTCTAAAATCTTATGTTAAAGGTTTTTCTGCCCATATTTCCCCGGAATACCCTTTTTACATCGGAATGCCCCGGAATGCCCATAAAGGAGGGTGAATTCTACCGGAATACACTATGCTTTGATGAGTAAACATCACAGGTTGCTGTATTTTGGCATGAAGTTATATATTTATGGCCCAGGGAACGAGAAATCACTAGAAATTACTTATGGTCATTCGCCATGTTTGTTTTTATTGCTGATAACAATGTTTGTTTAGCGAGATGCACAAAAAGGAGGTGAAATGTCGCAAATACAGTATGCTTTCAATTGGTAAGTTAACATCGCAGGTTGCTATACTTTAGCATATTAGATAACGTATACGTGACCCTGGGAACTAGACATTACCGGGCGATCCCGGCCCGTCGCGTCGCTAAGAAGCATATCGGAAAAAACAAAATGGCGGACCCTGTTGAATGAGGGAGTGTCCAGTCTTTGAAGCAATAATCTAAAGGAATCTCTCGACCTTCACATGTGCGCTTTTACATTTCACTCATCATGTCATAGACATCCCACCGCATTAAGTAGCACAATGCAGCACCAATCCGCGACGCCGGTAGCGTGGATTTTCCCCGTTTGGGGTGAACTTGGTTAATTTGGTTTTTGAATTCCTCCCACTGTCTGGTCCGTCCTCTTTTCAATTAGCAGCGCGATGCTTTTCGCTGGCATACGAACTCGAAATTGTAGCATAGCTGCTTATTTCTTATGGAGTGTACTGTATATTCCAAAATTCCGTGGCTTTCTATTTTGTTTCCGTCGGTCAAAAGTTCTAAATTGTTACTTATTTTCGCATGTTAGCAAATCTGAATAGGGCACTATTGTAAGTCATTCATTATATCCCGCGCCCTCTATTTTAATATCTACATTATAATTGTTATTTGATCACCGACGTGCATAGGCAATGTTTGCGTTATAATCAATGTGGTACGCGTGCGCCCAATGGCCTTCAGGCGGTAAACTTTGAATTTCTATTTTGTATCAGTGAACTACATCTGTTCAACATGTTTTGTTGTGACCTGCACTTAGCCCATGCAGTGTGGCAAAAGTGCGCAATTAGGTTCTTCTTCTTCTTTATTCCTCCCTTAGAGCATAGCTTCATCACACTTATCAAAATATCATAAACATATCGCCCGGTAATGTCTCTAAGTTCCCAGGATCCTATATGCGTTATTTAATGCCCAAATACAGCAACCTGCAATCGAAATTATGTCAACTTGCCAAAGCATACTGTATTTCCGAAATTTCACCTCTATTTATGTGTATGTCTCATGTGTATGGTGACTGGCCGGGCCGGGGGAACTATCGCCGATCGCCTTGTCTTTCTACTGATTTCTTGATCCCAGGGTCATGTATAGCCTCCACCAGGCCATCTTACGGGCGTATGAATCGTAGAATTCGACAGAAAAAGGAATAATTAGCCAGTAGAGTCAGTCCACAGTGAAGATCACATTTCGCCCATTTAGCCTGAAAGTGAAACCCGGGCGTGGTAAGTCTGGTAGAGACTAGGTCATGTATACGTTATCTTATGCCAAGGTATAGCAGCCTGCGATGTTAGCTTACCAAAGCATACTGTATTTGCGACATTTCACCTCCTTTTTGTGTACTATGACCATGCTATTTAAAACAAACATTGTAATCCGCAATAAAAACAAACATCATGGCGACTGGCGGGCCCCGACGCCGATGGCCATCACTAATTTCTAGTGATTTCTAGTTCCCTGGGCCATAAATATATCATTTCATGCCAAAATGCAGCAATCTGTGATGTTAACTCATCAAAGCATAGTGTATTCCGGTAGAATTCACCCTCCTTTATGGGCATTCCGGTGGAATTTACCCCCCCCCCCCCCTTTATGGGCATTCCGGTGGAATTTACCCCCCCCCCCCCCCTTTATGGGCATTCCGGGGCATTCCGGTGTAAAAAGGGCATTCCGGGGCATTCCAGTAAAAAGGCAGACCGTATTTCCCCGGTATTTTTTGCTTGTAATTCGCTTCTTTTTCGGCCTAGCGGTGTTGATTTTCTCACCGCCTTGGCGGCCTTGTGAAAAGTATCCTGGCGGCACTCGTAACAAATTGATCGATATTGCTATGCCTCTACAAAGCAAACGGGAAAATAAGACACGACATTGACATTTCAGAATACATCAACAATATAATAAATAACTTGACAGTCTCTGTTTACATCGTAAACCAAAGCTGATCAAAAACATCCGGAGAAGAGGGCATGCCTTCCTGACCACTATCCAAACGATGCAATTTTGTGATAGACCAACTCAAATGCTATGATTTCTACCGAACGGAAATCGACCGAAGCTCGGGTGAACACACAAATTCCTCCAGCATGTTACGGACACCGGACGCCCAGCATTTTTCGCCATTGGCTTCTAATTTAATGCACTTTTGAGATTCAGAGACAATACAAAAGGAATTTGTGTGTTCACCCGAGCTTCGGTCGATTTCCGTTCGGTAGAAATCATAGCATTTGCGTTAAGTAGACGAGTTTGTTTATTTTGTGGCTCCTGTGGTAACATTTGAGTTGGTCCATCACAAAATTCTTGTTAATTTTATAATTTTCACTGTGCCCGTCCACTCCACTCATGCCTTGCATATTTCCCACAACTAAGAAATCAAAGCTGATCTGAATACTGGCTACTTTACCATGTTAGTTGATTTTGACTTCGATCGTGTACAAGAGATGGTACCATCTCATGATAATTTTTTTTATTATCAGTGTTCGACGGACGTCACCCGAGCCCCGTTCAATTTGCAACGGGACAGATTTTCAGCGAAAAATACGGTCGACGTTCGGGCGATTTTGAAATTCGCCCGACGCTCTCATGAATTGTGACGCCGGCTTAACCAGAGTTCTTGCAGTTTTTAAAAAAAGGTATATGAAAGTCAGATCTAGAGAAAGTGATCTTCTAACGGACTTTCATGGCTATGGTCATCTTGCGATCAACTCATTCGTTCATAAAAATGTTTACAGATTGAGATATTTTAAGTTCAAGAAGATACATAATTCGTTGAAAAAATGGTACTCATACAAAACAACTTGCGTACTGACTCGCCAGCATGCGTCTGTACTTATGCTTCTCTGGTACATGCATGGGTATTATTTTTACAATACAGTATGTATGTGTTTTCTCAGGTACAACGAACAACAATGAAAACCCCAACACTAGTCCTGGCTGTCATCTTGGCCATGGATGTGGGTATGTACTGAATTTCAAATTACATTGATAGAAAAATAGTTTTGTGGATCTTGACTTACTTACTTGACTTATGTCGAGTGCCAGTCTTCCTCCGCCACTCGAACCACTCTGCCAGCCCACAAACGTCTGTCTCCCATTGTCCTCGCCAGTGACTCAGGGGGTAGGCCTGTGTCCTTCTGTAGTACATCAATGTAAGTGAGAGGCTGGCTTCCTCTTTCCGTGCAGGGGTACCCAGAGCACCAGACTGGACGCTACTTCCTTGCTGTTCCTGAAGCAGTGCCCAGCAAACCTGAGTCGCCTGTTTCTCACTTTCTGGGATATCCCTGGGAGTCCAGCATAAAGTTCTTTGTTCGTACAATGCCTATCCCATTTGATGTCATGGACACGCCGTAGCATTCTTGTGTAACATCCGTCTAGTTGTTTCTCCAACTTGGGAGTGACGGTCCATGTTTCACATCCATATAGCAACACAGACTCCACGGTTGAGGTGAAGAGGCGCACTTTAAGCCTAGTTGGGAGGTCTGATTTCCAGATGTTATCAAGCTTATGGCAGGCCCTCCACGCTGCCACCTTTCGGGCAGAGATGTCATTGGCAGTGCTCTCCATGTGTGATCCCAAGTACTTGAAGTCCCGCACTTCTCCCAGATCTGTTCCATCTATGGTCTTCAAGCAGACAGGAACCTTCTGGTTGAATGCCATGTACTTGTTGTTTTTTTGGTTTTGTGGATCGGTACATACTCAGTCTGATAGTTTTGCGGATCGGTAATTGATAGAACAAAGAAAATAACGGCGAGACATTGGATTAGGATCTAGGAAATTTATAACTTTCAATTTGTTCACTCTTGCCAAAGGTCCCACAGTTTGTGGATAGTGAGCTATAACTTATGTGGAGGTAGCAGTGTGTTTCAGTGATTATTGCATTCAGTTATAGCTGTACATGTTTGATCAATATCATATTCAAGTTATAAATGTAAGTTTTACGTATTCAATTCAACGATGCCCAGATTCAATTTTTACAAATGTGATTGTGATATGTTTAATATTTGTCATTGTTTCCCTTTATATATATATGTATCCTATACAGCATCGGCAGATACTTCCTTCACAAATGCAGCACATGTTGTGAGGACCTTGGCTGGGAACAACGCAATCAGCTGTCAGATGCTCAGCTGCAGAATACCTCAGACTCCTTCGGTAAGGCTTAAGTCCATCATCGGTACACTTCAATGTTAGCTGAGACAGGCATGGATACCCATTGTCCCTTGTTTTTTTATTAGCTGCTGTGATGAAACGAAGCCCATCACAGCAAGGAGGTTATATAGTCTACATAACCTCCTTGATCACAGTTATGTCAAAATCATGTGACATGTTACTTAAATACTAAGTATGTGAATTGATATCTATTCATCATTTGGTTTTATCATATAGGAACTGGTTCATCACAAGATGGACTCCAAGCATGCAGTCCAACATGCTAGATACAGAAGAAATCAGCCTTGCCTGTACCTTACCAAGAGTGCATGGAAGAAGTGAACTCAGATGTAGTCAGAGAATGGGGAGAGGACGATTATACACATGTAGTTCAACGGCACATACTACTTACGTTTAAAATGTGGCGTGTCATTATGGGAGTTTTTCAGACAGTATTATGTCACTTTGAAGTTTCTATTTTCAACCTCTGTATTTGAAATTAATTGTATCTGATAGCTTTTAGACGAAGAGCTGGCCACAAAGGCTTTTATTACTTGAGTAGAATATGTAGAACATGTAGAAATTTTTGGTCCAAGTGCACTATACAGCAGTAAATATTACCACCATGATGTGATGGTGTTAATTGTAATACATTTATAACAATTGTGCTTACAGAACCCCAATTTACCGACATAAACCTGCATATGCAGAGGTGCTTTGAGTATGTGGATGTCCCTCAGCCTGCCGTAAACGAAATGGATAATTTGGCCACATAGTACTTCCGTATTGTATTTGATAGTTTTTGAACTTAGTGTTGAAATATGAAATAATGTTACATTCAGGCTTTCCCAAAACTTCCTGTCATTGAATAATAATGTTTTGCATATCCTTAAATTAGGAATGCACGCGTATTTATAAATAATCAACCATTCTATCGAACTTTGTGTGTTTGATCTGTACATATTCGTGGCAAATACAAACATATTCAGAGTCACAATATGTCAAAGATTGTAGAAAGTCTGTATGTTGGATCAAGGGTTGGATCTGTCTGTATCCGTGGCAAATACATACTGTACGTATCTGTCAGGACCTTGCGCAAATTCGTGCACTGTACGGCCCCATATCCGTCGAAAATTCCTATTTTCGTGTTCCTCCGGATCTGAGGTCCCGGATCACAGTCTGCCTGTATCCGTCAGTATCCGCCATTTTCTTTTAAAAAATACAGAAAAATCCCTGCACGTATCCGTCAGGATCTGTGGCATTTCCGTACAGTGCACGGCTCCGTATCCGTCGAAAATACCTCATTTTCGGATTCCTCCGGAAATATTCCCGATCCCGGTGCGGAAATATTCGGACCGGTCAGGTTGGATCCGTCTGTATTCGTCAGTATCCGTCAGTATCCGCCAAATATAAAAAAAAAAAATCCTGTACGTATCCGTCAGGATCTGTGGCATTTCCGTACAGTGAACGGCTCCGTATTCGTCGAAAATACCATACTTTCGGATTCTTCCGGAAATATTCCATATCCCGGTGCGAAAATTTTCGGATCCGTTACGTCGGATCCGCCTGTATCCGTCAGTATCCGTCAGTATCCGACAAAAATACAGAAAAATCCCGGTACGTATACGCCGGGAAACGAGGCCATTTCGTGCAGTGATAGCTTTCCACTGGAATTCATTTTGTTAGTAGTTTGTTTGTTTGTTTGTTTGTTACCGGACCAAACATGTCATGACATGATATTACATTGCGATGAATACATGTATTCATAATTCCAATCACTTTTGAAATGCATTCAATAATCGTCATCTAAAATACACGTTTCTCTTGGGCTGGAAATAAAAGAGCTAAACAAACTTAGTAAACAAATTATCCAATCAATTCAAAACAAGCCTTTTAGAAATAGCTATAGCATGAGAAAATTAAGGATTAGTGCCCAGTCTTAACACATCATACTCGAATATCTGTATTTGTATCTGTACTGTATATGTATATGTATCTGAATACGAATAAAGATCACGAGTGATTATCACACGCATGTTTTACCAACTGAGGAAAAGGGTGGCAAAGGACAAGCAGGTCTAGGTTATAAACCAAATGTGGTTTCAAATCTTAAGTTGAGATAGACTTAGAGGTTCTCTTTTACACTCTAATTACCTTCGCCGAGAAGGTTATGCATAGGGTAGAATTTGTTTGTTTGTTTGTTTGTTTGTAACTCAAGAAGGGCTTGATGGATGGTCATGAATTTTGTTAAGTTGATAGCTTGAGTAATGATGTACACGATTAGATACTTATTATACAAATCAGTATCTCATTTGCATAATTAATGAGGAAAGTTTACACAGCCGCCAAATTCCATGATAGGACTCTCAAACATGTGACATATGTATCTGAGGAAGAGAGAAATATTAATAGATATGAACTATGCAAATTAGGACCTCATTTGCATAATTAATTAGAAAATACTATCACTCAAGATGGCCTTGATGGATGGTCATTATATCTGGTATGTAAATTTTCATAATTAATGAGGAAATTTTAAAAACCTGCTGTGTTCCATGATATGACTATTCAAATATGTGACATTTGTAACTGAAGAAGAGAGGGATGTTGGTAGATAGAAAATATGCAATTGTAGGCCTAATTTGCATGATTAATGAGTAACTACTATAATTCTATACAGGTAAACCATGGCAATTTCATGGTTGTGGCATTTGGAAGTTATGTGAATGTGAACATAGTTTAATCAAATTATGCTGATAAGGACCTGGTAGTAATTGGTTTATTGATAAAAACATGGAACAAAACGGCATTGCAGTATGGAGACTGAATTGTGCCGTAGTTTACAATCACGTATGCAGTTAAGTCGACACGATAATATTTCTGTGTACAAGTAGCGTGGTTAACAGTTCAGACTTCTCAATAATTGTTGAGACGTTGACTAACACAATTAAAAGCTGGATCCATGTTCGATATTACTAATATAAAAGCAAGGTTACTGTCATCCGAAATAACGGGTCAGTTTTTCTGTCCACCAAGAAGTTGAGCCAGCGCAGGTTTCGCACTCATGGTGTAACGTTTAGTACCCCTGGCTTTAGAGTACTGGAGTGAGTTCCTCAACATAACTGATCTCATTTGCATAACTGATGATGCTAGCATAACCTTCCTTGTTAAGCTCATACTTTGGACAACGTCTGTTATTTGGGTGAAGACGATCAACTAATATGATTTATAATTGGACAACGTCTGTTATTTGGGTGAAGACGATCAACTAATATGATTTATAATTATACGTCAGTCATAAAGGTAAAATCATTTGGCGAAGGTATAAGGTTGTGGAACTCTAGTCTTTTTAATATTGTCTGTATGTATTATCTTTACGAGAGCGCGTCGACCGAGAGGTATATTGGCATGCATGTACCTATCGATGTATAAATGCACAATTTAAAAAAACAAAACATCTTCGCCTTGAATTGTTTTTAGACACGAGCCCTGCCCGACCAACTTCCAAGCTTCGAGATATTTTAGATCTTCCTGATCAACATGTGGAAGCCGCGAGAACGGCCCTTAAGAACATGCAAGGTAATCAATCATCAAATTAGACAGTACTAACAAGCATATATCAAATTGGCAAATCTAGAAATACTCGCTGATTCTTATAATTGTCAAAACTGTGATTCAGAATATTGCCAACACACTATAGCACTGACGTCTTAAGCACAAGTTACGACAGGCTAGTTTGTGGATAGAGATAATATAAAATATGTATATTGGTATATATCTATATCTCTCTATCTATCTATTTCTGTGTCTATCTATCTATCCATCCATCCATCTATCTTTTTGGATTGATGGATACTAGATAGATAGATAGATGGATGGATAGATAGATGGATAGATAGATACATATATGGATAGATAGATGGAAAGATAAATGGACAGATAGATAGATGGATAGATAGACAGATAGATGGACAGATAGATGGACAGATAGATGGATGGATAGATAGATGGACAGATAGATGGATGGAAAGATAGATAGATATGGGAACAGATAGATAGTTGGATGGATAGATAAATAGATAGATGGACAGACAGATAGATGGACAGATAGATAGATGGATAGATAGATAGATGGGCAGATAGATGGGCAGATAGATGGACAGATAGATAGATGGATGGATAGATAGATAGATGGACAGGTAGATGGACAGATAGATGGACAGATAGATAGCTGGATGGTTAGATAGATGGATGGTTAGATAGATAGATGGATAGATAGATAGATGGACAGATAGATAGTCGCATGAAAGCTCATCTATGTTGGTAGAGTACTATGGTTAGTTCAACTTCCTTGTGTTGGATTATAGTTTAAATTTCCAATATAGATAGATAGATAGATTTAAAGATAGATAGATAGATAGATTTAATGATAGATAGATAGATAGATAGATAGATAGATAGATAGATAGATAGATAGATAAAAATATAGATAGATAGATAGATAGATAGATAGATAGATAGATAGATAGATAGATAGATAGATAGATAGATAGATAGATAGATAGATAGATAGATAGATAAAAAGATAGATAGATAGATAGATAGATAGATAGATAAAAAGATAGATAGATAGATAGATAGATAGATAGATAGATAGATAGATAGATAGATAGATAGATAGATAGATAGATAGATAGATAGATAGATAGATAGATAGATAGATAGAAAGTAACGCAATCGTAATATGCCTTTCGTCGTAATGTAGGACCCCAAACTGAGATAGGAGGAAGTTCTACAGGCGGATCCAAAGAGACAAAAAAGGCAGTCCCTGCATTCCTGGCTGCGGCAGCGAAAGAAATAGGAGGGAAAGTCGTCAGCAAGCTCGGTGACAGGATCGCGGAAGGTGTGGTGGAAAACCACCAGGATAAGGTAGTGAACGGTCTGCAGGACTACCTTGGGAAACAGATGGACAAGTTTGACGATGAGTACAAAGACCTAATGAAGGACACCAGTAGTCTGGCTGCGGGCTTGAACCGGCCGGTTGAGGAGGTGGGTAAACGGTCTGCTCCTTTCGTCTATTTGTCAGCAACATCCTAGTTTTGTGGATTAGTTAGAACTAATACACCTAAGGTTTACATTACGGCAATACAGAGAAGATGTTCTTTAATGTCAAAAATTCGTATTTCCCGAAAACCAGAGTAGAATGGAACTCGTTGTCATCAAGTACTGTAGGGATATCCTCACTGAATAGCTTTAAAGAATGGTTGCAGTCAGATATGCGAAGTCTAGGTGTGACAGACCGTTCGATGTAATATAACCAGCTGCTCCCGCGCTGCGTACCTGCGAAGCTGGCGTGTTACGCCTAATGGTGGTTGTACCGGCTATATAGATACAGATAAAGATACAGCTGTCTGTTCATTAGGCGGATATCCAGCTCGTTCCCAGGCCAGGAGCCACGATGGGCAACATGTACGCACCTCCAGGCTGGGAGATCCGCCATAAGTATAAATACAAGGATGACAGGTTTGTGTTCGATTGTTACAATCACTAAGTGCCAGCAATCAACATCAGCTGTTTAAGCACATTTGAGTGTTACATGTTGAATATTTTAAGAGATATCACAAATGATAAATGACTTATGATATGTTTTTTTTTGTGTTACGCACGTCATGTCAGCTTGATTGTACCTTTCTTAAAGTTTTGTATGTTTTAGATATAGGTACCAGAAGACAAAATGCATTATGGTTGCAGCAAAAATTGGAATAGAGCTCATGTCGGTATGTTTGTCTTTATCACAAATTGGTATAATTGATTCTTTTCATTGAAAGAAATCAAGATACAGACAGCTCCGGTGGAGAGACAGCAGCTTACACCTACCCAAACGGACTGGGACCAGTTCTGATGAACGCCTGCTTCGGGACCGGCTATAAGAACGGGGATCCATGTAGGGAGGCCAAGATACTGCTGGAAGGCTGTCCGGTAAGGGCCTTAATATCTGTATTATACTTAAACTATCGATCTCTTTGCTTACATGTCTCAACATTCACATGTACCGTAGAGTTCTTCCGGATTGGCTTTGTGCATCCATTATTTATGTATCTATCTATCTATCTATCTATCTATCTATCTATCTATCTATCTATCTATCTATCTATCTATCTATCTATCTATCTACTAGATATATAGATAGGTAGATAGGGAGATAGAGAGATAAAGAGAGATATAGATATATTCGTTTCATGAAATGTACAGAACATGATTGATGGTGCAACCTACCTCGGGGTCGGCTTCGACGGAAGAGGCGTCTACTCGGCTGAATCCAGGAAGAAAAGCGTCATCCAGAGGTCATGCAAAAACCTCCAAACGTAAGACCTGCATGTTATTGTTCAACCTGACAAATTACCTCACCCCTTAATACCTCTAGAAGTAATGGCTTCGTAAGATTATTTTGATATTTTAGAAAGTTTTTGCCTAAGCGGTTTGAAACGTCCCCGGAGCCAAACCAACAACCTAAACTCCACAGTACCCCCCATGTCTTAGCAACTTACATTTGTAATTCACTTATCAGAACAGACAGGTTGGCTAACTTAAAGACGTCTTTTACATGTGAAGATTTCCTGACATAAGGCATTTTACGATTTTTTTCCTTGAGCAGATACGGTAAAAACGATGTTCCCGACTCCTTGACTCCGCAAGGCATCTATGACACCAATGTGGAGTCGTACACCTTCAGCTCCATGGAAGAATACAGGCAGTACCTGGCCGAGAAATCGGCCGTCACGTCTGCCAAGGCCATGTTTCAGGAGGAAATGTTTAAGGCGTCTGGACATGTATCAGGGGGCGGAATGTTTGGTTGGTCAGCAGGAGGAGGGGGTTCCAGTCAGAGTGGCAGCTCCAGCCAATCGTCAGACTTCAGTGCCAGCTCTTCTGCCAGCGCCCGGCTGGGTGAGAAGCAGACGCGAACCTTCATGGCTATGTTGGAGATAAACATATTTAGGTAAGAAAGGTAGTTGTGTTTACTGAAGAATAATATGGTGTATAATATGATGTATAATGAAATATTATTTCAATGGACTACATTTACACAGTGTATCCAAGACGAAATATACGTAAAGCTGTGGTGTTTACTTTCTCCCAAGAGATAAATTAGGGGTTAATCTTGCCATGAGTCTAGTAAATGATTCAATAAACATGGTTATCTAAAAGTAACGATAAGTCAGACTTTTCCTTGTTGATCAGTCAGTTGCTGTTCTGGAAATCAATAAGACTGTGACTGCATTTCAAACCATGCTTTGTCCTTATAGATCTTAATGTCTACCTTTTGTTGTTTTCAAAAACCCGACTTTGAAAATATACAACAAACGAACATTATAACGCAGTTTACCGTTTCAAACGACTCTACTCATGTTTATGTTTTGTCTAACGTTCCTTTTTGGTAGTTGATATATGATCAGGGAATCGAGGAACCTGTTGTTGAAGCTAAATATCGAACAAAAATTGGGTCGAACAAGGAAACACCGGGTAATTTGCTTTCGAAACTACACACCCCAATCTCGGCAATGTAGCCTCGAATGGCCTGGTACATTGAATAGGCAGCTGATCTTGTGTTCTTTGACCCCTAGGTATGAGATCTTCATGGACGACGTGACGCCAGACCGGCTGAATGTGGGCTTCCTGCGAGATTTCATTTCACTGCCTGAATCCTACTTCTCTCCTGGGGCAGAAATAACGTTCCGTACGTAGACAAGCCTTTTCTTTAACTAAACCGATCTATTTTTTCACATAAATCCATGTGGAATACCCTACATTTATACACCTGTTACAAAATGCCGTATTAATCATTACTTTTTTTATTGATTGGTAAAAGGAGCATAATTCATAAAACTAGAGTCTTAAAGATTGCATTCCATGATATGAATTGCTAGCTGTTGTTTACAGTTCTAGTTGGTGTCGGTGTGGCGCAATGCTTAGAGCGTTGGACTAAGGACCACTAGGTCTCGGGTTCAAAACTCACCAGTACTTTACACCACCTTCCCTGACCCTATGGCTGACCTGTCAAAAAGTGTGCCGGAAAAAAACACGCCATGTGCCAACATCTGTACATTTGCCACTAAGAGCCTCATTCTTTGTTGTTGTTAATCACATGAAATAAGTATGAAGAAGATGATTAGATGAAATGTGTTATCATTCCGCATTCAGAAAATTTCTACCTCCGCTGGGGAACACACTACATCAAGTCAGCCAAATTTGGAGGCCAGCTGAAAATCATCAAAACAAAGCAAGCAACAAAGGACCTGTCGATGTCTGAATTCTCCACTAGAGCCGAGGATGACTGGAAGATGACCATGAGCACCTTCTCAGCTCAGGCTTCACAAACCAAGTCCAGTAGCATGTTTCACGAGCACGAGACGAAGACTGAGTCAAAACAATCTTCTGGACAGGCCGCTGCTGGTTCACAGTCTCAGGCAAATAGAAACCAAGAGAGCCAAGCGTAAGTTTGTTTAATTGGAAGCCAAACATTGCCAAAAATTTGACTGTGTTATACAACTCAGGTGGTCATGGGCTAATTTTCTTTCTTTTCTTTATTCAAATATCAAAACTTACAGACAAATCATGCCTGGATGGCGATGATATTTACAATAAAATAGAGAACACCTATATACAATATACAATATATATAGAATACAACACGGGGTATTCCGTAGCACCCGAGGTACCAGCCCGACCGCGGGTCGGATTGACCCGACCTGCGGGAGGGCTGGGACCGAGGGTGATGCGGAATACACCTTGTTGTATTTTATTTATGTCATACCCACCCGAGAAGACACACATTTCAATGCGGAATGCGCCAAAAGTTTAGGGAGTTTTGTGTCCTCGAACACATGTAACAACATCGATTCCAACCTACGAATCCGGTATTCGAATTTTCGCCGCGCTCGAAATGCATTCGAAATATTCTATGGAAGCCCGTGTGATACAGCTCTAGAACCTCATACCTAGTACCTGGGCCTGATACGGGTGTTCCGGACCGTGTGATAACTATCCGTATCACATAGGGTTCGGGAGTTGTATCACAGGGTTAGGATGTTAGGATGTTCTCCTCGCTTACAGGTTTTGGCCATCAAGTTCTCGGGGCCCATATTAGTGGAAGGGCTAGAAGCGTGATTTAGTCAGCTGATCAGGCTAACCTAGTCAGTTGCAAATAAACCATATTCATGATAAGCAATTCCATAATTCAACAGCCATTCTACAAGAGATATTTTAGCATCATTTTTATTGGATTAATTTCATGATTTTAGTGTTATGACTCATCTTGCTTGTTCTTGCCTACTGCTTCGCCCACCTCCTTATATAAAGTATTGTAACAGATAATTGGCAGGGTAACCAGAAAGTGCATTTCTAAAAGGACATTGCCTATGTTATATAAATGTGATATATTGTTATATTATAATTAAAATTTTATCAAACAAATTGCAGAGGAGGCTCATCGTTACATCTTTCCAATCCAGATTATCCCAACAGTACAGCAGTGAGATGCTGGAGGTTCAAGGCGGAGACCAGCAGATCGACGCAGCCATCACGGAGATGTACACGACAGCTCTAACAACAGAGCTGAAGGACTGGTTAGAGTCCATTGATGACTACCCCAAACCCTTCTCCTTCGTGCTGAGACTGGTTTCCGACCTGCTGAACATCCCCTTCGCCTCGCTCTTCCCTGCCGGAGAGGTGGATTATGGTTGCTTTGGAGAAAGGTTAGTTGATAGAAGCGTATGACACTTTAGTGGCTCTACCACAGAAACGTTATACTACAGTCAAACCTGCCTCCAGTAAACTCTGGAGGGAATTGGAAAGCATGCCAAAGTAGACAGTTGTATTCAAGTATTCTAATGATTAATAGGAAAATCTGATAAACGTAAATAGTTGTTACTTAAATATGTATCTTTATATATATCCTAAATATGTTATCAAAGACGTACATGCTAACCAAGAAAGAGTGTAAGGTAAGAACTTACTTGTTTTTGTTATCAATATAACGTTGCATGTGCACTATCACATTGTAGACGGTGTAAAATATCGTTTGATGTTGGTTACTTTTTCTCAGGAATCTAAAGATCGAAGAAGGAACAGGTCGAAAATACTACATACAAGAGACAACCAAACAAGTTGGCGGTGACAAGGGATCTGAGAATGGTAGTGAAGCGGTAACGGTCTCTGAGATCCGTTATTGCAACTTTGCAAACCGTAAAGATCTTGAGGACAGCATGACCAAGAGGAGGCTGTCTCTTGAACGCGCGGTGACAGTGTATCTGGAAGAGGTAAGGGGAATCGCAAAAATTTAATTATATTTCATCTTAGAAGTTGAAAAGGGTCGACACCATAACACACCAGCCACTCAGAGATTGTGTCCCACATGTAATGGAAGTGTTGAAGATGAATTCCACTTTGTAATGAATTGTCCAACTTATAGCAAAGAGAGAGATATGCTTTTACAGACTATTATTACTAAAACAAACTTCACCCTATCTGGTACACAGAGCGATATTTTCTATGTACTGTTGTCATGTCCGACTCCTATATCCATGTACATAGGTCAATTTCTCCATAAATCATTCGAAAAGCGAGACAGAATTACCCATACATGATTAATATTGTAACAAATACACTGGTTTCGAAAATATTTTGTACTTAGAATTGTAGGATAGATTAGCCTTGTAGTATTGTTGATTTCATGCCATACATTGTACCATGTACGATTGTTGAGCAATAAAGTTCACTTCACTTCACTTCACTATGTCTTGTAGCAGTTTTTACTCCGTGGGAATTCTACAGCTCCAGCTTTTTTCTTTGGCTTCGAAGCGACAGCACTGATGAGTCGATATTTTAGTACATACATAATTGTATATCTTTATGTTCTCTCTGCAGGGTCGTCTCCTGAGCTCAGACTTCCTCCTGCCCGCCGGTGAGGCAGGTTGTGAAACCGCCATGTTAGCTTTCCTTCAGGGGAACAACGCCGACGTGCCCTCATGGGAAGACATGATTGGAGGAAACGAGTTCACGGTCGTTTTCGACATGCCGTACGGCATCCTAGGGATCCTTCAGGCACAGGACGTGCTGGAACTGAAGTTCTTCCGCCATAAGTGGTTTTCCACCAGGAGAGGATCTGTGCCGCATCTGTATGATGGCTACAAGAACGGGGGAAGCAACGATGTCCAGGGAAAAAAGGTAAACGAATAAGAGCTTTGAATTATTATAGATTATTTTATTCGTTCTTTATTTCAATTTTTTTTTTATTTTAGATTCGGCAGGTCAGCGTCCAGGGCCTTGTCATGACGTATGATGAAGAAACCGGTGTCTTCACGGTAACTGATGACGATTTCGAGGCGTCAGCTCCCCTTATCCCCGACCTGCCGAACTGGATAAAAGGCCGTGACATTGCGAGAGCTGAGTACAAAAAACTACTCAACCACCTGAGCCAAAAATCGTGAGTAAACACAGTGCTAATTATTGGGGTGTAGCTGGTTCATAATGCAAAATCAATTTGTAAACATTCTTAAAGCTAAAGGTACCATATTTTATAACTTACTATAATACAATAAGAGAAGTTTGATTCATTATTTATGCAAACCTTTTGGTTGTGTTTTTCAAGAGAGACAGTTGGAGACGTTCCGTGTGGCATACAGTGGTCCAATGCACATCGCTTTGATCCGACCGACGGAGGAAAGTGCATCCACTTCACCGCAGCATCAGAAGGTGACATCTTTGTTGTGTTCGCCAGCATCCCGCAGAACCACGAGACCTGGATCTACATACAGATCTCACCGGAGGGAGTGGCACTGTATGAGGTCAGCATGCTTACCACTCAACAGTATCAATAGTTTTCTTATAAACACAACCTGTCGACTTCATTACACCTCAATAAAGATTACTCTTTTTCCTTTTTTCATCTATCGTCACGTGAGCAACTATTACTAACATTTATCTATTTCAAACGTCACAGCAAACGACACGCAGCATCATGGACATTCGACATGTTGTTTACATGTTTCTTGAATATAATTCAATATTCAACCGTCAGTCTAAGTTTCTTACACTTTCCAGAACTATTTCAGATTTTTTTCGCATATCTGTACTATGCCTTTAGCCTTTACCATTACCGCTATACTTACTTGCCCTACATTTTCCCTATGATACAGACTGCCTGAAATACAGACTACATGTACATTACAAATATTCGTATGTCGCAAATGCGCCGCTGTGGATACCAATATTAATTCATATTTCTGTTTTGCTCTTTTTATCCACATAACAAATATTGGATTCTCCAGCTGGCTTGCTAAATTTGTATATCCGGTTAAGAGAAATCCTTGGCCAATGCCCTCCAATCAATTAGATATGATTTCTTTTCTGAAGATATAAAGGTGATACAAGAGGATTATCGGTTCGGTTAAATGGTTGAATTTAAGGAAGATATAACGGTAATCTATGAACAAATGAATTAACCCTCATCCGACCGTATGGGGTCCGTTTGGACCCCAGGCATGTTTTAATGTGTACCATATCAAAATTTTTCGTTGGAGAAAAAGCTCCTTCCATGAGTGATCATATACATGTCTTACAACCCGTGAGAAATTTTTACCGGGATTGGCCGATTTTTGCGGAAGTTATACTCTAAAGTGTGCGTGTTGTCCGCTGGGGTCCAAACGGACCCCAGATGATTTCGCATTGTTTTTTTAACGTAATTAGAAAGAAATTCCTCATAACTTCCAAACGGTATAATGTATTCTCACCAAATTTGGAGGGAGTGATATCCACGTAAAGTTTTATAATTTCTGTAAATTTTGTGATGTTATGACGTAATATTACGTAATTATGACGTCATCGATATGATTTTATAGGTTAAATAGGGAAGTCCCATAATATTGAAAGGTATTAAAAAAAATTGAGTGTATTATTGATTTTAAGGTATGCTAAGGCATACAACGTCAATGGCAATTACGTTGACGTAAAAATGACGTCATAGAATGACGTCATGTGTCGTTAGCGATCCCTGGGATCCGCCATCTTGGATCGGCCATTTTGAAATTTTTGATTTACATTTTTTTCCATTTATGACTCCAAATCACAAAAGAAAGGGAACGGGAACGTTAATCTGAATGTTTCTGGTTAAGAAAATACCAGGTAGTGACGGATTTGAAGGCAAAAAGCCTGTTTACACCTAAAATAAACATCTTGTCCGCCATCTTGGATTTTTAGCGATTACGTAATCAAATTAGCATAAATTATGAATAATAAATCATGAAAGTTACATCTAAATACATATGATGTTATACATGTTGGAAAACTAGAGTGGTTGAGCAAGAAAACCTGAGAAATATCATTGTTTTTAAAGAATTAGTGACTTTTTGTATAAAATGCCTGTCAGAAACCCGTTGCCATGGCAACAGGAAAAAATGATAGACTCAAACTATTATCATGGAATTGTTGCTAACTAAATTTTAGGAAAAGTCACAAAGTATGGTAGGCTTAGCATACGTCATTTGGCAGTTATACGATTTCAAAGTTGGCGCGGGCACTTTTTTTGCTCCCCCAGTCTAGATAGGGTTATAGGAAAATGCGGGTTCTCCTCATTTTCTGCATAAATTATAAAAATGAGCATTAATCATCAACACCAAAGCTTGTCAAAATATTCTCCATAGATTATTGTAACAGGATATGCACAATAACTACAATAAGATCCACCAGAAATATATTTAGGGGGCAAAGCAAAATGGGGTCCGTTTGGACCCCATACGGCCAGATTCGTCGCAAAAGTGTGTCGGTCGGATGAGGGTTAAAATTGCTAATGTCACTCCTTTCCATGAGACACTTATCGTCGTTAATTGTTTTATATACCACTATAGATATCTCATGGGGATTATTGATGATGGATTATAGGTGATGCTGTGCTTTTCCAGTGCTCTAGATATCCATCTATTTATAATTTTTCTAGAAACGTTATTTTAAATTCATCTAGATAGAATTGAGATTGTGATACTAACATACTAACCTTTTTTCATCAGCTATTGCAGTAGTGTATTATAGAACCAACTGTAAGTTTCACTCACATCTGTTTAGGCATTGCGGCTACAAACCACCCAGCTGAATGACAACGCCGGTGGTCTGGGTTCGGCTACCCTGTACCAGTCCTACTTTGTCTGCGTGACTGAAGATGTGGAGAAGGAGACCACAGTCATTCAGTACGGCAAGACCCCTGACAATGAGGTGTGTTTATACATATTAAGTAACATCATCTTTGGTGCTTTGACAAAAATTCTCTGTTGCCCAGATACATATAATGATTGCTTGTTGTTTTATCCAACTGATAATAGGAGCGACCGCATGTGTGGCTGAGTTTCACATTCCACGAGTCGGCGTCGCTTCGATACTATTCCTTCGGCAGTGGCGAGTCTCCTGTGAAGGTGATGGGTCTGTCAGTACTGGGCAGGCCGGCGAACGACTTCATCGTCTGCCGACAAGGGACGGAGATGATCAATGGAGCCTGTCAACAGAAATGCCACTCCGAGTGTAGCGGTGAGTTTTGTTAGTTCAGATATTATTTAATCCATTCATGTTTATTGCATGTTCATGCCCTTCCGGACTAAATGCATTATAAGTAATACAATTGTGCATTGTAATAACAGTAAAAAATGAAGAAAACTATTCTATGTTCTATCTACATCTAAAGTTTACACGTTACTTCTCTCTTCTTGAGACATGTGTACACGAATTCACAGAGTTTCTCAATTACAGATTGATTATTCGAAGACATCAAGTATGTGAACAGTTTGTCATTTGCTAAGTTTGTATATCTCTGGTCTAGTTGTATTGCGTTAACCAAAGAGATGCGTAAATCTTTGTACAGTGAGCATTCTAGAATAAAATGTACTTCATCTTCTATAGAGTTCTTATTACAGAGTGCATATAGCCTATCGCTAGGAGGAGTCCGGCTGTATCTACCAGTTTCAATATGCAGTGGGTGGTCGCTAATTCTTAGCTTAGCCATGGCTCGGCGATGGCTAAAGTTTTTGATGTCAAGATATTTTTCTCTTTCATATGCCCGTTTGAATTTTTCTGTATGTTCTTAATTTGTTGCCTTGGTTCTCTTTTTTGCCAGGGGAGTTTAGTTCTGAGTAAAATGTTTGTATAAAAATGTCTTTTAGTCTTTGTTTTAAAGCAGACTGTGCATATGATGTATTGTGATCCTTGTTAATAAGTAGGTAGGCATAGCCCGACTCCTCAAGAATTTTACTAACATCGGATAACCAGCATGGTACTTTACTTCGATGCAATTCTTGCTGTACTAGATATGCTTCAAACTGAAGGCTACTTGTCGGCATCTCCTTAATCAATCTTTTGTAATATGAATATAATCTAGTGTAAATTTCAATCCATAACGGGAACCTACCCAGTTCTGCTCTTGCGGCGATGTTGCTAGCATTCTTTCTAACACCCAGGATTGATTTACAAAACTTAAGATGTACTTGCTCGATTGGGGACTTGTCGTTGAGTCCACTTTTGCCCCACGCCTCCGCACTATAAGTTAGTATTGGGACTACGCATGCATCAAATAGTTTACAATAGACAGATATTGACGGGTAACTGTCTCCCAGAGTTGTTTTGATACTAAATAAAGCTCTCAGAGCTTTCTTTTGTAATATTTTTAATGCTGTTGTAAAGTTTCCCCCTGTCGCAAAGACAACCTCTAGATAGCAGTATGAGGAGACGATCTCTATGTTCTTGTTGAGTGAATAAAATTTGAGGTTTGGGAACATATGTCCCTTTTTGTTGAATACAATTATTTTTGTTTTGTTTAGATTGATTGATAATTTCCATTAATACAGAAAGCACCAAGAGAGTTTATTGCATTTTGTAGTCCATGTTGGGTTGTGGACAGTAAGACAATGTCGTCAGCATAGAAAAGGCTTGATACCTTAGATGTGTTTAATAAGGGCGCATCGAAGTTTCCTGTATTAAGTTCATTTGCTAAATCACCGATGTATAGATTAAAAAGTGAAGGACTGAGGGCACAACCTTGCCTTACCCCAACCTCGATTGGAAAACATTCACTTAAACCTGAATTTGTCTTCACGCATGCTACCGATTGGCTATAAAGGCTTTTTACTATATTGAAGAATTTACCAGTGATGCCGTTTGATAGAATTTTGAATAGTAGGCCTTCGTGCCAGATAGAATCAAACGCTTCGGATAGGTCCACGAAACATGCAAAAACTCGCTTTCCTGATTAATGTTTTTAAGACAAATATGTTATCTGTTGTTCTGTAATTTTTGCGGAATCCGGTTTGGTTAGGTTTTAATATTTTGTTTTCTTCCAGAAAAGATGTGATTCTCTTGTCTAGTATAGAAGTAAATAGTTTACCCAGGCAGCTAGAAATAGAAATTCCTTGGTAGTTGTTTGCGTTGTCTTTTTTTCCTGATTTGAAGATGGGGACTATGTAACTATTTGACCAGTTTTGGGGGAACAATCATTTCGATAATATATTAATATTTAATGTCATAGTCAAGTTAAGTTTATTGCACAACAATTGCAATAGGTACAATGTACGGCAAATAACATGGAATACCAACAACTACGGACTATTTACACTAGTGTACTAAATAACTAATCTAACATCATTACTCGATACATAAGATAATGAAATAATGTCTAACAAAATAATTGTTAAAATGGCATACGGCACTGCTGTTATACAAGAACACGACTGGAGTACCCATGTACAAGATAAACTATACTGTCCACATGGTTTCCAAAACATTTGCCTAAACCCTAATGTCACTGCCAACTATTTTGGTGACATGTTCAAGGAACGTCTGAAGGGCACATTTCTTTCCAACTGGAGACAAAAGATAAGGAGTTTTAGCAAACTCGGAACATACTAAAAAATTAAGACAACCTTCGCTCTGGAGAATTATCTTTTGGCAACAAATTATTTACATATAGTATAACAAAACTGAGAATTGGTGCGCATTGCTTAGAAATTGAAAATGTGTCTTTATTCTTTTTATATATATTTTTCATATCAAGAAAAATGTGTCCTTATTCTTTTATATAATTTTTTTTATATCAAGAAAGTGTTGTTGTCCAAGAAAATTTACAGCGTTCAAGCTAACCTTAGATACGATACAAACTTAGCTCAAACGTCAATGCACGTAATGTATACTTGTTGTAGCACTGGGTACCCAATATGGTATAGATGCCTAACCTCTTCAAAGTTTGATAGTTTGTTATTTTGTCTATTGTTCTTGTGTCATGCTAATAAATCGAACAAGTTTTACTCACTCTTAGAAATGCAACGAAAGCACAGCGTAATCACCTTAAAGATGAACTCTTCATCAAATTCGATCATCCTCATCCCCGTCAGTGCTTTGTCCTGGTGTAGGCCGTCACCGTCTTTCACGTTTGCCGTCGGTTGAGCCCTATACCATCCGTAACTCATCCCTGAGAATATGCTTTCATGATCCCTAATAAAAATTCACGAGTTGAACTTTGATTTTTGTAAACAGGTTGCCGCACAAGTGGATCTGACTCTCCAACTGACTGCATCGCCTGCAAACATCTGAAGGTGTCCTACCCCTACAGAAAGGGACAGACCGGTGATTTCGAGTGTGTCGCGCAGTGCCCGCAGCACATGCAGGCTGACACTGCTTCAAAAACATGTACATGTGAGTGCTGAATTTTACAACATTATTGTCACTCGTAGTTTCACACAGTCAAACTAAAGGTTGGTGCTTTTGGCAGTCCGAGCAAATGTAACGACACTTTGTACTTCATATAAAGTTTAGTTGAATAGTATTCACAGTATGGCGCTGTATTATTTCTGACACTTATTATTAATGATTTTGTGTCATTAAGATACATGTATTCTCTTTGATTAGCCATGGACCAATCGAAATCAGTATAGTGCAGTTCTATAGGCTCTGAGGATCCAAAAAGCCTTGCTAGTTGTATTGATGTAAATATGCAATTATATGGGGCATATGAAGGAAGTAATTCATATGTATATAGAAGGGTGCATATACATTTTTCAAACAATTTATAAGGCACTCTGCACTGTCTAGAACCAGGCCTACGTAAACGAAAATGATGTGATTCCGCTTCAAATGGTTTAGATGTGAGTTATTGCATATTTTCGACTCTTCCTTGCTTAATTTGCGGGTACGTCAGAATCCTTCTGAAAATAAATATTATGTTCTCAAATATCTGATTATTTTGTTTTCAGGTATAAAGAGAATGGAGGAGGCACGTCCTGGAGGGGTAGTGGACTGTGTGACGGACTGTCCTCTGACTGACTTTGATGATAACAACGTCTGCAAAAGTATGAGGACATAGTTTTGAACTTAAAAGACTTTGTCGCTGGATATGAGAAAATTGAATCTAAAGCCCTAAAGATGGCCCTAAAGTTGGCAATTTCCCATCCTTACTCCTCTAACCCATATCCTTACACTGTCACTACAAAGTGGACAAGTTCCCACCGGGACAAAAATTACTAAAGTAAATCTCTCTTATCAAAAGGTAGAGAGTCAACTTCATTTAACAGCTACCGACCAATCTTGCATAGCATGTCAAAACTTTACGAAAATCTTGTCTATAATCGACTGATTGAATACCTCAACAATATTCAATATAAACACCAATATGGTTTCCGCAAGGGTGTATCCACTTCTCTTGCCCTAATACAGCTAGTAGAAAAAAAATATTCACGACCATCAAGGAATATACAATAGGAATATTTTCAGATTTATAAAAAAGGAATTCGATACAGTAAACCGTTATTGGTACCACACTCCTCTGGAAATTAGCTGCTTACAGTTTTACGAGTTTTGCATTGAAATGGTTTCGTAATTATCTGAATAACAAGAAACAATACGTAACTCTGAATGGAATCATATCTACATACAAGGAAACTCAATGTGGAGTACCACATCGATCCATTTTAGGTCCTATACTATTCAATGATCAATGATCTAGCTGAAGCCTCCTCAATGCTTTATTCCATACTATTTGCCGATGGCACCAACATATTTCTTTCTCACAAAAAAGTCTCTGATACAATTGGCTCATCAAGAATTGTGTGCTGATGATGAACTTTTTTTATGTCAACAGAATGTAGCAGTTTCTGTACAGACGTCAGTGGTGAAGGGAAGAGGGTTTGTTCGGGACCGGCTTCAAAAGACTGCGAGACGTGCAAGTATCTACACGGAGGACGCTGTGTGGAAGGATGCAGTCCTGGGCAGAAAGCAGTCCGAGGTTCGTTATGTTTACATACACGAGGAATTTGATGTTAAGGTCTATATCATTCATGAATTTTTTCGCCCCATAGGCTTATATGTTATAATACGTGGTTTACATGGGCGCGTTAGTAATGAATCTATAGGACATGCACCAAGGCCATTCAGTCTATGTTGAACACATTTACCCTAGATCATGTGAAAAAAATTGCCAAACGGCACTTCGCTACACCCCCAAAAAAGGCAGTTTCTAGCTGTAAGCGTACGACCTCATCACCCAACATGCTGGGTTGTGGATGTCCGACTGAGCACACGACTGCCGAACTTTACCTGTTAATTCCTTCAGATACAAACAAGCTTTCATCAGTTTGACGCTTGATATCAGTTGGACTGGCTAGAAGGAAATTTCCCACCGATGTAAACACAAGTTCATGCAGCCGTTAATGTTTTGGGATAGGGACTCTTTTAGTACCCACTCGGAGTGATGCAGGAATAAAACCTTAAGTATAATGTTTTAAGTCAATAATGATTCAAACGAAAGAAAACCATCTTCTCCATCAACCCTAAATGTTTGGGTGTCTTATGTCAACGCATTGGCCTTTGACACCTGTTAAAAGTTGATCGCAAATTCTGAACCGGAAAACGCCCCCTATCGATGCAGTTCAAGACAGAACAGATTGTCCGGCTTTTAGCGATTCTGGGCTTCAAATTACTACACGGGCACCAGGAGGCACCCAGGCGACTGAGGTCTCGTCACAGTCATGACTGTACGAGGCCTAGGGGGAAGACACCAGAGGCTCTCAGGATCGAGATGTGGAAGAGGCGAGACCCCAACAGCAACTGGGCACTCCCCCCCTTCACCCCACCCCCCCCCCCCCGCCGAGTCCCTGCCCCTGTGGGGCGACTTGCCCAGAAGGAACTGGGTTGCCCTGAACCGGGTAAGGGCAAAAGTGGCCAGGACAGGTGACAACCTGCTACGGTGGGGGAAGGCCAACAGCGCAGCCTGCGGCTGCGGTGAGGACCCCCAAACCCTGCAACACCTGATGCACAGCTGCAGACTTTCACCCACCTGCACAGACACAGACCTTCGAGAAGCGAACGAAACTGCACAGGTCTGAGAAGAGATACGGCGACAAGCTATGATGATGATGACCTTCCGTTAACTATAGACATCCTCATAGGCTGGAAACTATGGTCTGCTACCATAAGCAAAGGTATAAAAATATTGCTGTCACTCGAATTTTGCCCTACCTTGCTAGGTTTTCATTTTAGGGTTATATACCTTGATACCTTAATACCGCTTGCAGGAGAGAAGGCGTCCGCCAATTATGTCCTGATCCCGTCTCCTTCATGCAGTGTACTTGTACTCTTTCCAGTGGTCATTTAGCCTAGTTTTAAACTGGTTAAAGCTCTTTGCAGCAACCACTTTAGCAGGTAGGGAATTCCAGCTGTTGACAGCTCTGACACTAAAAGTTTGACTTCTCACCCTAGTCCTAGCCAGTGGGACTTTAAGCTTGAGGTCATGAACCCTTGTTACCTTCTGCTCAACAGGGGTGAAGAAACTGTGGACTGGAACCCTTTCAAGACCCTTAAGGATTTTGAACACTTAGATCATGTCCCCTCTTTGCCGCCTGTATTCCAAAGAAGGGAATATGGAATACAACTATATGCTGAACAAAAATCAATTTAAAAAAAGTTTGCTGATCCAAGATTGCGGATCCCAAAGGAAGCTAATCTATGACGTCATTTTGACGTCGATGCAGTTGCCATTGACAACAGAAGTCTAAGCAGACTTCAATATCAATATTAAGACACCCAGTTTTTGTTTAATCTTTAAGTTGCCGCACCCGGATGTATCTGCGATAGCGAAACATGTCAAGATTGCCGCATCAGCTTATAACCGGAATAGGGTATAGGAGGACCACAGGAGAAAACACTAAACAGAATTGCGTGTGTGTGGCGTGCCAACCCGGGAAGTTAGGGTCGCTGCCTGCTTCGCGCGATTCGGGTGAAAGGTCAGGGGTCAAACGGCGTTACGCAATCACATCCCATGATCCCTTTCTTCAAATCTTTTAAGATGGCGGGTCCTCGCTTGCAGACGATATTTTCCTGTTTTGGGCGAGTTCTGCAGTAAATGGCGAAAGTGACGCCGTTCCAAGGGGAATTAACTCGACGGAAGTAAACGCAGTGTTGAAAGCATCTACATTGGTTGCGGAGCTGACAAGTGGTGTTTGTGAAGGGGATATTGCACATGGGGCTTAATCTCCAAGCAGATCTACACGGTGCCCAAAATCGTATTAAAGCTAGTTCACAGTTGCTACTAAGCATGTGCAGTGTCAAATGTGAAGGCCCTCCGGCTTGTAAACAATGCTCGTCTCGACATTGTCTAGATTTGCATAACAACGACGGGTTTTGTTTACGTCTCGGGAGGCCTTCACCTTTGAAACTGCACATGCGTAGTAGCAACCGTGAACTAGCTTATATGCTAGCAAGAGAAGCTCCAGTCCGCACCGTAGTCCCGTAGATTTTTGACACCGTGTAGATCTGCTTGGAGATTACATGGGGCTGGGGTGGTGGTTGGTTTGCGATGATTTGGTTTATTTCATATCACAGTTTCATATCACAGTTTCAATACTAGTCCCAATGCATGTTGTTTTTCTTTTTTTCCTTTCTTTTAGACGTTGGTCGTCTACAGACCTCCGCTGAGAACAAAACTGTACAAAGTAAACGGTAACAAAAACACAACACGTTAGGTCGGCAAGAGTCTGCAACGCAGGCTACAGGATACACAGAGAACATTTACTATTACTTCAACATGTATATTAAGAATTAGATCCTAATAGTTATCTTTTTTTAATTTTTTACAAAGGAACTGGGTCTTTCACCTGCCGCCAGTGCCGGTCCGGCCATGAGTGTAAGCTGGGTGATGAGACGGAGGACATCTGTCCCGCGGGAACGGCCAGTAACGACGACAGGACGATGTGCGTGCCGTGTCCTGCCGGATACACCACTTTCCAGAGTGGCCAGTCTAAGTGCAAAGGTCTGTTCTACTAATTATAAAACTTCAGTGTTGAGTAAAAAAAGTATCAACCATAATGATGTATTTTTCCACATGACATCAGCAGTTTAACCTTTTTTTTCTAATCGAACCTTGAAACATTTACACCTGATCTTAAACGCCACAACAATGACCTTATAAATACCTTGAAGTTCATAACCAATAATGCTATATTTGTTAAGCTTAAACTAAGTTTACGTCAAGTTGATCGGGTTGATGATGACTGGTGCATTGGGTTTAACATTAAGGGAGGATTCGACCGTGGGAAGTAAGTTTGTTTGTTTGTTTGTTTGTTTGTTTGTTTGTTTGTTCATTAGTTTATTAGCATTGTTAGTTTCATGTGTTTATGAGCATATTTTTATGTTATATTTAAAATCGTTGGAGGTGCTCCATTGATTCTGCCTTACAAAGCCATGCCAATTCCTTAACTCCCTAGCTTAGCAACATCGTTCTGAACCACTTCTACTCTCTGTTTATCTTAACATACTTAGAAAGCTTAGAATGCATTGATGTTGTTACTTAGAACTAGATTTTTAATTCAGCAATTTATTGCTGTTTTGTGTTCACATATCCGGACCGCGTGGAGTGAACTTAAACGTTATTTCACATGACATTACAGTCTAATACCAACAGCAATAGCCTGAATTGAATTCGCATTCTCATGTAACGTTGGGTAACATAAATTCGCGGGGTATTTGAATTCGCGATTTTTCGAAAACGGGGTATTTAGGAATATGTGCTAGATGCAACATCAGTAATACCGCTAGAAATGCAAACTTGACAGACTAACGTTTTCAGAACACTGTCTGAAAAGCTTCGACAACCATGCATTAGAAGTTGGCTACGTCACAGTCTGAGGGCTTCGTTGGAGAATCACACTACATGGTTGTTCGCTGGTTTATAAGACAAATGTCACATCCACTTCCTTCTCAACACAATTATTTACAATACAACTTATTAGAATCTCTTTTGCTAACCTACAACTGGACTCTAAGTGTGATTTATCATCAAAACGCCTCTTTGTTGCTTCAACCAATGGCTACGGCACTACGGTGAATTTTCCCGCCGCCATATTCGTTACCCAGAATCCTGCTATCCGGCAGACGAAAAACGTTTGCGAGGAGCACTTTTTTGTTTAAAGGAACCAAAACCTTGCCCTGGGGAAGTCGTAAAGGGAGTGCTCCTACTGTGAGCTGCCCAGCAGGTTGAGGGCTGGATTAATCCCCCATAACCACATAAATTCATAAAAGGATTAGATGTCTGCCAGCCTGGGACAATAGCAGGGACAGATTACCATAATAACTGTCAGAGAATTCAAACTTTTTTCTGTACTGGTTTTTCTATGAACAGTATCAAACCATGCAGAATGGCCCAGATATCTATCAAAAAGTCACATAATCCAAGGAAGTTTCAATCAGATAAGATCCCTTGGATAATCAAGACAATGCTATCTACAACTTTCAGTTTGGGGGAAGCCAACCTTGTTCAAATTTTCAAATCGACCCTGTCAACGTTGTGTTAGAGTGTCTAAATGGATATAAATTTCCAATGTCTTCCCAACATTAGCCTAGGTTGTGTGTCTAGAAATATGACTTGGGATTTTTTGCGTCTTCTTGTTGTTGTAACCAGCATAGAATAGGGCTCTGTAGAACAGTACATATAACTGCTAGCCAATGTCTCAAACTAAATTGCAAGCCAGTGTTGTCATTACTTTATTTCTTGGCTAACTGTCCTTCAAGCTAACTTCTTTACGTGTAGCCATACTTCAAATTCTTATATGTTATCTATAGAATTCAAACATGACTTGAAGAGTAACTTGTACATGGTAAACTTTCTCAGCCAGGCCTCCACTGATGTGCACTGTACGGCTGCCAGGCGCATACTGAAGGCTATAGTTTACATTATACCGTATTTATATAGTTTTACTGGGGTCTTTAAATGTTGTGCGTGATAGTGGACTGATAGCGATATTTTTCTCAAAGTTTGCTCTTAGCACAAACAGAAACAAATGGACATAGTAGTATTACCATTTCTACGGCATCCAGCTAACGCCCCGATGAATAATGTACAAATTTCCATGACGGTGGGGATCGACTTTGAGTGACGTTCTACCGACTCAACACACGGGTTGTTCCCGACGGCCTGATGTGTGCGGTACGGCCGTTTTTTCGTGTATTTTTTTTTTACTTGGACACGTCTATATCCACAGCACTCTCCTCAAGCCAAGGATGGAACGAATAGCTGCTGTATAAAATGTAATTAGCGGTAAGATATTCAAGACGAATCTTCTCTCCCGAAATAATGTTCACACCTATCCGACAGCACCGTCATTGTGCGTGCGGCGGACGGTAGTTTCAAGTTGAAATATTATGGTGTCAGCACGACTAGAGACAAAATCTACCATATATATGATTCGTGCAAAGATAGTACATGATACTGACAGAATAATAGAAAAAAAGGATGGTTTATTGTTCTGCTAGATTGATTTCAATCAACCATTATCGGAAAAATGGCGAATTTATGTTACCCAACGTTACACATAGGCTAGGTTACTCAATATAGTCTAGAATCCCCCAAGAATCTAAAACCACGGGTAAGAATCCCGGTGGCTCGATGCTCCCGCCGCACTAATCACTCTCAAACACTGCAGACCACCACGTGCAGGAACAACTACTGCAGGCTCTCGTTCTTCCCTCGGACCATCAAAGATTGGAACGAACTTGGGCCTGGTGTGGCGGACGCGGGGTCCCTCTCCCAGTTCAAAACCGAACTGGGAGGACCCTGCTGTATTGAGCCAACTCTACACTTCTTTGTATATGTTACATCACAAATTGAAATCCAGTAGGATCTGGAATCCTACTAGTAGAGATTGGAATTCCAATCTGTACTTGGGAGAGATTGGAATCCTACTACTCAATTGGGATCTAAATATTGGAATTCCAATCGGTCTTAGGGGGATTCCAGATTCAACTAGTAGAGAATGGAATTCCAATAGAAACATAATTAAACGCAGCGTAAACTTAACGACCCCTATACGTGTACGTAAAGATTGCCTTTAATTGTGCCCTTTCCGGACGTGCGTTCAGGTATTTTTTCGTACGTTTACAGAAAATTCAGCACGGAAAGTATGCGTTTCTTAAGACCTTTCCATAATCTTTCGGCCACCTTCATAATTCATTTCCGTAACGATCTTCCCAACGATTTTCCCAACCTTTCACGCAGCCTGAAAGGTTACTTAAAGCCATACCTTTCCTCAGGCTTTTCGTGACTTTTTCACGGGCTTAGCGTGCTAAAAACGTAGTCTCTACAATGCGTAAAGGCGTCGTTATGGACAATCTTTCCGTGCATATACGGAACATCCAGCACGGAAAGTATGCGTTTCTTAGACCTTTCTTAGACCTCTAAGTATCCTTTAGGTCACCTTTGTAATCCATTTCCGTCACGATTTTATCTACGTCTATGTACGGATATATGTGCGTTTCTGCACTTCTTCACGTGTCTTTCTGCAACTATTAGATGCTTAAAAGTGTCGTTAAGGAGATTCTTTACGCATCCTTTGCGGAATATCCCGCTCAAAAAGACCTTTCCGTAATCTTTAGGCCAACTGGACAATCATTTTCCTTCGCGTTTTTCTCACGTTTATCATCGTTTAGCGTAGTTCACGCGGCCTGAAAGGTTGGTTAAATCCGATATTTCCCCGGCCTTTCCGTGACCTTTTCATCATAGTTAAACGTATTGCAAATAGCTGTAGTAAATGAGCTTGAAAATGAGTTTCCGTTCAAGGAATGAATTAAACAGCTTTACGAACCCAGACATATACTGGTATATACGGATATAAAGACAGGCGGAGATATAGGTTGAGGACAATTTATTTGACCTTTAACAAGATTAACATACAAAAGACAATGAATGATCTCTAACATGGACTAACTGCTTCCAACGAAAGGAATTTTGGTCACTTTTAAAGTATTTGGACAAAGAAGTAAATTGAAAACACAAGTCAAACACAAATACATGCGATCCCAATATTACGTCAGAGGAATAGATACAACATTTTACAAGTTTAAATAATCTGATAAATGACAAAAATTTGACACTCTTAAAAACGGTCACTGAATACTTTAATCAACTAGATAGTCATACCCCAAGCCCCCATTTACTGCAGGGGAAGTCTTGAATGGTTTAAGTTTATTAAAAACGTCAAAATGTTGAAGTATGGTGCAAAAAAACTTATGTCACTCATTAGTGACTCTTTTGAATACTATACTCAATAAAGGCAACTTTCCTCCTAATTGAAACACAAGTATTATTACCCCAATATTCAAATCAGATGATAAATCTAATGTAGACAATTACAGAGTAGCAATTTCTCGTTGTCTATCCAAATTATTTACGCTCATCCTAAACAACAGGCAGGGCCCGAAATTCATTTTTGGGAACAGGTGCACTGGTGCACCCAACCAAAAAAATTAGGTGCACAGAAAGAATTTTGGGTGCACCACATAGAATAAAGTTGAATGTCATTGAAACATTATTACAAAGTTTAACGCTACTGTCTCTCTTAACTTCAATCTGTAACTCTACTACACTTCAGCTTAAAAATTGGTAAAAAAAAATAAACATTCATACACACCTTCTTGACTGAAATGATCCCTATAGTTCCAAATAATGCTACTAGAGAGCCAAAATATGCAATTTCTTCCAGTGCACAATAGTGCACTTAAATATCGTGGGCACAGCTTGTTCAGAACACAACAGATTGAAATAGGAAGTCATGCTGCAATACCAAGAAAAACCACCAGGGGACCCAAAATCTACTGACTCCTTCGAAAACACGACCTAACCACATTATCGAATTCAATCAATGACAATCCATCCGTAGCTTCTTTAGTTATGGTGCTAAACGATAGAGACACACAAATGCAAACGGTATCAAAAGGAATATGTCATGAATCTCTTGACGAAGGTGAAAAGACGAATAAAACAAGAAAGGCAACATTTGCACGAGCAAATACAACATGTTTCACCCATATCCCTCTCCATGCAAAAAGCGACTGGTCTACAATAACCCCAATGAAAAAATGGAGCATTCCAAAATAACGTTTAACTATTATAGAAAAAAAAATAGAAAAGTTTTATTGCAAATTCCTGCCCGTAGGCTAATTGCAAGTACATGTACATGTAACACGGAGTGGACGGACAGACAATAATGAACAGTATAAGTTCGACTTATTGAGTTCGACTTCTTTTTCCAAGACTGTGGAAGACGAATGATCCCACTTTTTCTGTGATATGTGGGTTTTACATGGTCTTACTTTTTTTATAAAGTAAGACCATGTAATGACCATTGTAACTACATGTAGAAAGGCAACATTTGCGAGAGCAAATACAACACATTTTGCCCATCTCCCTCAACATGCAAAAATAACAAAATCACCATTGTGCAAACATTCTCACTGAATTGAAATAGGTGACCTATATGAAAATTAGGAGACCCGATATAACAATAATTTCTGCCAGAAATTGTGTAATAGTAAAGAAGGCTAGGCCGCATCGAACATGTAATAGAAGCACGAGAAGGGACCTTTATTCATATAAGAAAATTTCATTTTTATTCTAACTATAGTTGAAATTGCGGCGGCTTTTATTTCCTGTGGCAGAACTTCGTTCATACCCGGCAGGGATCAAAGTTTCTACAATTCTGCCAATCATTAACTATTCTTCTCGCTGATTGGCTGTTAATAATTGGATCACCGACAAGCCGCAGACAGCTGGTCATGTTCAGCAAAGGGCCCCACCTGTCAACCTTCAAAGCATGGGAATCATCAAACCATTCTTATCGTGTACGGTCAGCCGTGTACAACAAGAGGCGGCTTCGCTTGTAACGCGTCCTATAATGTTATTATAACATTGTATAATTCTATACAGAAAATAAAACAAATCCGATAATTCAACGTCTTAATTTTGTTTTGTTATCATAGTCAACTTAATCTTTGACCAAATCAGCAGCAATTTGTAACGTTGCAGAATCCCGCTCCCCGTCCATGTTTTCAATTCCCAAACTCGGTAGGGGTCATTGACCTTTGGTTTACGTTGTTCCCACATAGCAGTGCGTTGTTATCTTCGCCGAGAAGATTATGTTTGTGGTTGCACCAGCTGTAGGGTGGGTCTGTATGTATGTCAAGAGCATAACTCGAACATATTTTGAACTTGTGCAGAAATCAGCATTTGGACTATGTTTGAAGCTCTGCAAACGTCAAGGTAGGATGTTATTTGAATGTGATTTTTAACAGAGATAACCCAGGTAAGAAACATTTGTTTTCCTCTATATCAGCCTACAGTTTTGTGTTCCCACGTTTATGGACTTGTTAAGTTCGGTCATAAACGGACAGTGTTATGTTGTGTTAGCTATATCGCCCCCGATCAATACACTGCTCTTCACTTCACTGTTTGAAATAGTTTGTTGTAGATCAGATGTGTCTACCGCAATTGTTACACTAACTCTGTCCACTGTTATTTACCGTCTCTCAGAGCTCTCAGACTGTGCTGCAGCTAAAGCCTCCGGAAAGACGACCAGTGGAGTCTACACACTTGGCGCCCCCCTGTCCGGTGTACAGGTCTACTGTGACATGGATACAGCAGGTAATGTATGGGAATAGATAGGGTTTTTGCCTCTGTGAAACGGAAGTTTTGTAGTCACTTGGTGTTTGAGGATGGAATGAGGTAAGGTGACTGAGGTGTTTTGACAGTGGATTTCGTCCACACTTCTGCAATGGATCGTTCGAGTTGAACACCATAAGCCACGGCCTCTCCTATTTCGAACACCTCCGTCAAAAACAGCTCTTGACGGACAGAAATGGCCGCATCCATTTGGCTGTCAATAATGGGGACTGACTTCTGTTGTGCTTTTTTTTGAGACCAAAGACAAATGCTATGCCTTCTTTGTTTACAGCTGGGTTGAGTGGGGTTGTTTGAGGAGGGGATAGATGTAGTTGTGGTGAGAACGTTATAATTATGTTTTCGGTCAATGCGGAAGCGCGTTGCTTCACATAGCATAACCTGTTGGTGGCAATCAGTGCCCGATTTTTGACATGCAGTCGATGCATACGTAAAACAGGGCACGTATATCTGTGACAGGGTTCCCACTGTGTTGACTGCATGAATAACACCTGCATGATCGTTGGTTATAAAATATCAAAATGCCATTTATTTTTACTCCACTTGTCACTTTCAAATTAATCAGTATCACACACGAGTACGGAAATGACGCAATTCCGCACAACCGGACTTTGCAGTAATGTGTTGTTACATGCTCTCTCCCCTTGAGTGCCCCAGCTGTTTTCTTTTTTTCATTTCGTTTTTTTTTCTGAGCATACATGCAGCCGATTCAGTGGAAAAACTGTCAAATATATACGTACCCTGCTTAATACATAAACACGTTTCTGTCCTGCTGACACTTTTTTGACGGAGGTGTTCCAAATTAGGGTTCTATATGTTCGATATGGTGTTCGACTGGAACAGTCCAATGGCATTTGTGTCTGCATCTATATATCCGGTATAACCGCCATTATGCGTAACACACCAGCTTCGCAGACACGCGGTGCGGCAGCAGCTGGTTATATCACACCGAACGGTCTGTTACACCTAGTCTTTGCACATCTGACTGCAACTGTTCTTTAAAACTATTAAGCTATTTGAATACCAGGCACGTCGGGGAAAATAACAGGAAGTTTAAGGGTCAAAAGTGCTAATATAACATCAGTTAGTGAAAAGTGAATTTTTGTTGTTCCTACATGTTTGTTGAAGGTAACGTATCCCAGGGTTTATGGCATCATTTCCGTCTCAAAATGTCGTATTAACATAAGTACCTTAAACTAGCGAAAATGCGTCTACAATATACGTATTTTCATGTCTACGATATCGTCTCTGAACAAAGATATCGCTATATTCCGTTTTACACAACAAAACCACTTTGCTTGCATATCGTTATAAAACGTACCTTACATTATCGTCAGCAGGTATACGATATCGCAATTCTGACGTTTTTTTTACACGGTATCGTTGAATCGACCTGCTGATTTATGCTAGAATGTACATTCTTATCCAAATATCGTATTATCAAACGCAAGTTTAAGTAGCGTATTAAGAACGTATATTATATAAAAAATGACGTCATGGCAGCACGGGGGTAGTCGGTCACTGAGGTAGCTCCCCAAAGTTAATAGTTTTTGACATATTTAGAGCCTGTTCGGCTTGAATTTTGAGAAGCCTCTTGTGTGTCAACCCTTCCTGGGTGCAGACGCGTACCAAACTGTCCAAATGAGTACTCGTGCAACGCGGGGGTCGACAAGAAAGAGGGACGAACCCGCCGGCCACATGGAGGGGAAACATGGCGACGACCTGGACGATGTTACCGGCGCGTCGGAGTTCGAGGCCTTTGTGAGGGAACAGTTTAAGAAACTCCTAGAAGGCCAGAAGGAGCTTCAGGATGAGGTAAGGGCTCTAGAAGACAACGTGGAGAAAAATGTTCAACTCCTGGAAGCCCGTATGGAGCGAATGGAAAAGAAAATGGAGGCCTCTGAGACAACTCAGCGCGAGTCCGCCAAACAGATTAAATCAATCATACAGAGGCTGAAAGCTACAGAGCAAGCAGTGGAGGAATTCCAAACAAAATGTAACAAGTTGGAGCGGTTCTCACGTCGAAACAACGTTCGCATTATCGGTCGCAAGGTACAGAAAGGAGAGAACTGCGTCTCTACAGTAGAGAAGATTTTAGAGGACAAGTTCGGTCTTGACCATATCAAGATTGAACGTGCACACCCAGATGGTCCGAGAAACAGCGACAGTGACGGAGTTCCCCAACATATTCTCTTCAAGCTGAACAGTTACGCGGACAAGGTGTCCATAATGAAAGCTGCACGCAGAAAGCTACAGGACGAGTCTTACTACTTCACGGACGATCTCACAGTCACAGATTTGCAAGAGAAGCGCATATGGATGGAGAAAGTGAGACATGCCTATAAAGAAGGGAAAAAGTACCGCTTCTATAATGGATACTGGCGTGACGGACAGGGTAAAGTCGTAAGTTTTGACTAGAGTTTGAATTCATTGAAACAAGGTGCTCCTTGTTTAAAATCATGCTTTATTTTTCACAATGTCCTGTCAGCTACTGTAACTTATTGCTCTAAAATTGATGATTCACTTAGGGGGCTAGTTCATAGTACCTGCACAGTGTCCAATGAACTACCGTGAAGCCTCGTCAATTTTTTCGTTACTTGTATGTGTATATTTTGTTTACTCATTTCATGTTTTTCAGTGTACTACCAGTTTATTTGCAACTTCCCACGAAAACTATGTAGGGTATTCTGTGTTACGTAAAATGTGCAGCTGTGAATGTGGTACAGACTGGTATAATTGTGCAGCTGTGGGGTATTTAGTGTACCTTGTTTTGATGGTGGTATGCGAAATTTGCATTTATATAGGCAGACGTAATTTATTCAAATGAAATGATGGTGCCCGGACAGGAATTTTCCCTCGCTAGTTTTAACTGCAGAGGGTTAGGAAATAATGCGAAGCGAATGGAAACATTTGCGTTTTTGAAAGACAAGCCCCACCCAGTCATTTGCTTACAGGAAACCCACTCAACTTTTGAGAAAGAGAATCGGTGGATGACAGAGTGGGGTAATCAGATTTTGTTTAACCATGGAACAAACAATAGCTGTGGGGTACTTATCATGTTTCAGAAAAATTTCTCATACCAGATTCATGAAATTAGAAAAGACTATGGCAGATATATTTTGATTGATTTAGAGTGTGGTAATTTTCAATGTTGTTTATGTAATATATATGCTCCAA
The DNA here is from genome assembly GCA_035149815.1 of Branchiostoma lanceolatum. Taxonomy (NCBI): domain Eukaryota; kingdom Metazoa; phylum Chordata; class Leptocardii; order Amphioxiformes; family Branchiostomatidae; genus Branchiostoma; species Branchiostoma lanceolatum. The sequence continues at coordinate 32,892,571 of CM068866.1, forward strand.
ATAAGGATGATGAAGGTTTATTTTAAGAAATTCAAAAGAATATTTCGGAGATGGAGGCTTGTAATGAAAACATTATAGTAACTGGTGACTTTAATACAGTACTTGATACTAAAAAAGATAGAGCAGGAAAACATTTTGTAAATTATCATCCCAAGGCTACTCAGGCAATTCATGAATTGTCGGCCACTTTTGATCTTGTTGATGTATGGCGTTTAAATAATCCAGAAACCCGTAGATACACCTGGAGGAGACAAAAACAGGCTAGTAGATTGGATTACTTTTTAGTGTCCTTTTCCCTCTTGCCAAAGGTCACTAAAGTAGCTATAGCTGAATCCTTCAAATCTGATCATAGGTTAATTTTTCTTAATGTTGTACCTGGAGATCTCAAACACGGACCTGGATATTGGAAATTTGACTCCACTCTTTTGAATGATAACATGTTTCTTAAAGAAACAAGAAAGTTTATTGAAGAATTTTTTCTCTTTAATAAGGGTTCAGCAGAACCCAGAGTTGTATGGGATACATTTAAGTGTGCCTTTCGAGGACACTGTATAAAATATACATCCTTCAAGAAGAAACAAATATTTGAGAAAGAAAACCGATTACTAGATGAAATAAGAAGATTACAAAATGATATTGATAGTTTGGGATCTCCCCCACTCTGTTTGCTAGAGGACTTAGAACAAAAAGAGAAGGTATTGGAGACCCTCTACGAAGAAAAAAGACAAAAAATCATGTTACATTCTCGCGCAACATGGATGAAGCTAGGTGAAAAGCCCACCAAATATTTCTTTAACCTGCTAAACCGAAACAAAACTAAAAAGAATGTCACTAAGATTGTGTTGCAGGATGAAAAATTTGTAACTGACCCCTCTGATATATTGTGCGAGGAAGTTAAATTCTACTCTTCGCTTTATTCCTTTGAAGATGCTAAGAAACCATTGAAGGAAGAGAAAGCTTATAACATGTTTTTTGTAGAGGGTAACATACCTACTTTAACTAAACAACAGTCTGAAATATGTGAAGGTAGGATAAAAGTAAAAGAACTCTGGGATTCAATCTCAACTTTTAAGAAAGGGAAATCACCAGGGTTTGATGGGATTACTGTGGAAGTTTATAAAGAATTTTTTGATCTATTAAAGCAGCCTATGTTGGATTGTTTTAATAAGGTGTATGATTTAGGACAACTGTCAGAAACGCAAAAAGTTGGCATTATTTCGCTACTCTTGAAACAAGATGCAACAGGAACTGACAAAAACCCAGTATATTTAAAAAATTGGCGCCCTCTTACTTTGTTGCCTTGCGACACAAGAATCTTATCTAAATGTATCGCGCTTAGAATTAAGAAAGTAATATCTAGTATTATACATATGGATCAGACTGGGTTTTTGTCTGGTAGATCTATAAGTGATAACATTCGAAAAATATTGGAAATTATTGAATTTTGTGAAAGGGATAATATTGAAGGACTTATCTTTATAACTGATTTTGAAAAGGCATTTGACAAAATTAGAATAGATTTTGTGTTAGAAGCTCTGAAAAAGTTTGGGTTTGGTAAATCTTTATTACAGTGGGTAACCATTATGTATACAATGATTACTAGTAGGATAAGTAACCAAGGTTATTTATCAGAGCCCTTTAGGCTTCTCCGGGGGCTAAGACAAGGTTGTCCATTATCGCCCTATTTGTTTGTTTTATCTGTAGAATTGTTGTCCATTAGAGTGCGAGCAAATGAAAATATTGAAGGATTGGTGTGCCGAAAAGAGCCATGCAAATTGTCTCAATTTGCGGATGATACAGATTTTTTCCTCAAACCTGCTCTTACAACATTGGAAACATTATGTTTAGAGTTAAAAAACTTCTCAAATATTTCTGGGCTTGTGCCAAATTTTGACAAATGTATAATCTTAAGAATGGGTCCACTGAAGGACACTGGTTTTCAACTACCATGTACTTTTCCTATTAAGTGGTCAGATGGTCCAGCTGACCTTTTGGGAATTCACATTCCCCAAGATATGAACACTTTGATTTCTGATAATTTCAGTAGAAAACTACAAAAAGTAGATAGGATACTCCAGCCTTGGAAAGGAAACACTCTTACCCTGTATGGCAAAGTGACACTGATAAATACTTTGGTTGTTTCTCAGTTTACATACTTATTCATGTCACTGCCCTCTCCAGATGCTGAGTTTTTTCAGACTTATGAGAAAAAAGTATTCAAGTTTCTTTGGTCAGGAGGGCCAGAACGTGTCAAAAGGAATATAGTTTATAATATGTATGAATATGGTGGATTAAAACTGATCAATTTAGAAGCCTTTAATGCTGCACTTAAGGCAGCATGGGTTCCTAGAATGTTTTTGAACAAAAGCTGGTTTTGTAGGAAGATGTTAAATCATTGTATACACTTTAACTATGATATTTTTCCATTCTTACAACTTACCGAAGCACACTTTCACAATGTTGTTTCTAAACATTCACATTTAAGTACTTTCTTTGAAGAGGTGATGTTAGCCTGGCTGAAAGCCCAGAAAAAACCTCCTGATAATATGTCTGAATACTTGAGACAATTTCTCTGGTTCAAATCCAATATACTTATTGATGGACTACCTTTTTTCTGGGAAACCTTTAGCCAAAGAGGAATTTTGTTTGTTAATGATTTATTGAACATGGATGGATACTTTATGACATACAGATCATTTATTGGTAAATATGGAAGAATTTGTGATGAGCTTTAATTCATACAATTGTTATCCAGTATTCCCTTTAAATGGAAACAAAGTATTCAAGGTATTTCTCTATGTGAAACAGCTATTATGCCTGTTACAAAATATTCCAAGTGGGTAAAAGGACTTAAGATAAACAAGGAATTGTACCGTTTTTACTTAGTTGAAAGGAAATGTGTTGACTTCCATTGTAAAGCCCAGGAATATTGGATAGAATCGTTTAATGACCAGATACAATGGGATGTAGTTTACAATCTGACCTATAAAACAACTATTGACTCCTATTTAAGATCCTTTCAATTTAAGTTGTTGCATAATTTTCTTGCTCTTAAGAATAAGCTTTATAAATGGAAATTATCAGAAAATACACTTTGTTCTTATTGTAAGACTGAGGAGGAAACTCCCGTCCACATCTTTTGTCAATGTTCTTTTCTTGTAAAATTTTGGGGGGATGTAGAAAGCTGGATCAGAAAGCATATGAACGTGGAATTTAGATTTACAAGTAAAATTATTTTATTTGGTTCATTAGGCTATCCTATCATTCTGAACACATTGCTACTAATTGCTAAGGTGTATATCTTTAAATGTAGACATTTAAAAATTCCTACAATAGATGGCTTTTTAGCCTATGTACACTATTATTACAAAGTTGAGTACATCATTGCCCAAAACTTACAGAAGATTGAGAAACACTTGTTAAAGTGGGGACACATTGGTTATGCACTGTTAAAATTAATTTAGTTGGGAAAATGCAAATTGTCTTTCCTGGCTTAGGTTGCTTTTTGTATATTCACTTTGTATTGTTGTGTCTTTTTTTTCAAAAATGAATAAAGATTATGTTTTAAAAAAAAAAAGAACGTATATTATAAGAAGTTTAGACGATGGGCACTCCGCGCAAGAAATTAAAACAACCATTTGGTTGTAACGCGCTTAAATATCGTCACACCGTGACTATCTTTTTTGTTCACTGTTCAATGTCTAGGCACCACTAACATTGCCCTGAACCGCCCTGCGGCCCAGTCGAGTACTTCCAGTGGAGGTGCTCCCGGCCGTGCTGTAGACGGGGACGATGATCCCACTTGGGGCGGGAACTCCTGCACCCATACGACACATGAACGCGACCCGTGGTGGCTAGTCTACCTGGGCACCTGGTATTCTGTGGGGCATGTGGTCGTCACCAACCGGAAGGACAGCTGCTGCTCGGAGCGGCTGGAAGGCTTCACGGTTTACGTGGGCAGCAATCCGAACGTGACAGCCAACCCGACCTGTGGCGGGCCGCAGTCCGTGGTAGGGAAGGACGTCATCACGGTGGACTGCGGCGGACTGACGGGCCTACTTGTGGGGATAGCTCTGAGCGGCACGGAGAGAGTCCTTACACTCTGTGAGGTGGAGGTGTTCGCAGGTACGTCTCTTGGTAGGATTGTTGGACCATTGTAAACTGCGGGAGCAGACTTGAAGGTCCACTTTCACAGGCTTGAAGGTCTACTTTTTTAATGTTTTCAAGGCGGACTTATTTGTATCACTAGCAACGCCACGGAGACCAGAATCCTATAAAAATCTTTGTCTTTAATTTTTCCTCTGAAATTCTCTCAAAAGAAGGAAATGTCATTTTAGAAGGTTCAATTCTTAGAATTTGAAACGCTCGAAGTTCCACTTTTTTACGTCCAAGGTTTTTTTTTTTAATGTGGACTTATTTGTATCACCAGCGGAGCTGGAATCCTAAAAAAAACTGATAACTTTGTCTCAGCTTTCTTCCTTTGAAATCCTCCTAAAAACACGGGAAATGCCCTATCAGAAGGTTCAATTTCTAAAATTTGCCGGGGGGGGGGCATACCTCCGGACCCCCCTAGGAAGCTTGCGCCTGCGGCGCTCGTCTCGCGCATACGGCGCTCGCTGGTCCCTCAAACATTCATAAGAACCCTCAAATCAAATCCACGTTTGCCATGGGGGCTACACAACGATGCTCAGCTTCCGCGTGGGCGGGCGGCACACAAGGAGATTCTATAAGGATATCTCACTACCGTATGGTAACGAAATAACGTAACGTCTTCGCAATATACATATTTAGTCAACGTTTCTATGATATGCGATATTGAAGGTAATCGAAGCACGCTATCGTGCCGATATTGAAAACGTCCCTGTTAGTATTACAGAATAAGGGACATAGTTAGGTCTATGTATGGTATGTTTTTGAGGTTCGTATTTTGGCACAAAAATTGTAAGATAGTTAAAAGGTCCCTTTGTAAGGAGCTTGTCGTGTACCCAAAACAATGTCTTTAAACGCTATATTCATACCATAGTAGACGTTTATTCGTTCATTAAAGGAACCTTTTTTTGACATCGATTTTTTGACACGGAAATGATGCCATACAGGGTTACCTATAAAATACGGATGAAAATCACCCAACTCCTACATTAGATAAAAGGATAAGATGAAAATGCGTCTGCCATTTAGGCATCTGTGAAGCCAGGTATGCCTTCAAGACATCCTCAAGCAACTTCAATTTCCCCACAGGAGGCGGCTGGACTTTTACAGCGTTCATTTGTGTTCTTAGTACGAGTGTTTGTCCTTTTCCCCACGTACAGAAGGCGGCTGGACTGTGATCCAGCGGCGGCAGGACGGGTCGGTTCCCTTCAACAAGAACTGGGCGAAGTACAAACGGGGCTTTTGGGACGTGAGCGGGGAGTACTGGCTGGGGAACGAGAACATTCACCTCCTGACCACGCAGAAGAGCTGATCGACATGTCTGATTGGGAAGGACAGAGTCGCTTCGCGGAGTACAGCACATTCAGGTTAGTTCTACTCCTTATAGTGGGAATTCTGGGCAGACGTCACTACTGTACTAGTGAGGTAGTCCCATGGAAATATAACATGATAGTACATAGTAAGTCGATGCACAACTGTGGACCACTCCAGCCTATCTGCCATGGCGGCACGCACGCACTTACTTTTGTACACAGCACGCGCCAACAGGCCTTTTGCGCCGCACAGACAGCAGAGAGCCGCCCTCCCCAGGTCAGCTTTCACCCTTCCCCTGATGGCGACCCACATCCCCTAGGTAAGAAGCTTATCTGGGGCCCCTCGAGAAAATCACATGACAGGATAGTCCGAGAAGTGAGCTGGCCACATGAATTTGTCTACTCTGCACCACAGTTGTCACACATGAGCCTTTGCCTTTAGACCAGCTTGAGTCCACACGCAAACCACATGTCATGGAGAGTCTAATCAGGGGGCACATTCTGAGGGGCCTTATGCTTGATGTACCCAATGGGTACCTTCATAGACGCAGAAACCACCACAGCTGAAGTGTACAAACTCTAGGCGGACCATCTACGACGACCGTCATCAGACACTAGTTCCAGTACTGTGCACGTTGAGTACGGTCAGACGGCATTCACCGAGACAGCTGGAGGTCCGAGAAGCACCTACTGCTACAGGTGCCAGGCCAACACTTGCCCCCTCTCCACCGATCACATAGCAGCTACCAGGACTGCAAGTTCTGTGCAAGACACAGACAAAAAGTGGATGCTGGCACCCTGCAATGTTTAGCCCCTAAGACAGACCAGGGCAACCACTCGAAGTTGCGGGACACTCCTTCCTGACTAGGCTACAGCACAGAACCGACCAACTCGGGAACGAATTTGACTAGACACACAACCACAGCCCGCCCTCCAAGCCTCGCCACTATTCCCCCCCTCCCTCTCTGGCACCTACAGCATCGAAGGCCAGCATCCTTCAGGAGCAAATGACAGCATTTCTACTTACCTTTACTTACTCCCTCAGACAAATAGCTAATGACGGGGGGGGGGGGGCGAAGTTCACAAAGAACCGGCACAATCTCCTCTCCCCTGTCAGCTACCATTACTGGCTCTCCCCTTTTCTTGTCGCTCCACTGTTTTATTTCCAGACACATTTTATCAGACAAGAACTACGAGAAATTCATAACGATTGCCCGTGTGATTAATGTTTCCATCCAGGGTGTCCGGTGAATCCGATGGGTACCGCCTGACCATTGGCGGGTACTCAGGAGACGCGGGAGACTCCATGGCTGGTGATCACTCCCTCGACGGGCAGCAGTTCTCCACTGTAGACAGGGACAATGACGTCCACAGCATCCATTGTTCTCAGAAGTACGGACAGGGCTGGTGGTTTAGGGCCTGCAGCCACTCCTACCCCAACGGCCGCTACCTGTTCTGTGGGAACTCCTGTCCACATGCGCAAGGTGTGGTGTGGAGCCACTGGAGAGGCCCTCATTACTCCCTGAAGTCCGTGTCGATGAAAATCAGGCCATCATAATTCCATTTGCTCTACTAAATCTGATCACACCCAGTTATCCACAAAATACTTCATACGTGGTCCATATTGCCGACAAGGAACTTTCTCTTTTATATAAATAGCGATTTTGGTTGTCACAACACAAGAATCAGAAAATTGTATGTATCAGTGAGGTAGATATTCCGCTTAGTTAGGTCCACATATAACTGGGTAAGTGTTCAGATGTAGTTGATATGGAGCAAACTGAAGTAGTGAGTCACTAAGGGTTAATCCGAGTGTGAGTGAATGAATGTCTGTGTGAGAGTGAGTGAGTGAGTGAGTGAGTGAATGCATGTGGGGAAAGAGTAAATGAGAGAACGAGTAAATGAGTGGTTGAGAGTGAGTGAGAATGAGTGAGTGAGAGGGTGTGTGAGTGAATGAGAGTGAGTGAGTGAGTGAGAGGGTGAGTGAGAGTGATAGTGGGTGGGTCATCATCATAGCTTGTCGCAGTGTATCTCTATACAGTTCAGTGCAACTTCGTTCGCTTCCCGCAGGTCCGAGTCTGTGTAGGTACATGTAGGTGAGAGTCCGCAGCTGCGCATAGTGAGTGGGTGAGTGAGAGGGTGAGTGAAGAGTGAGTGAATGAGTGATAGTGTGTGAGTGTGAGTGATAGGGTGAGTGAATGAGTGAGTGAGTGATTGTGTGTGTGTGAGTGGGTGGGTGGGTGGATAATATTTTAACCTCCTTGGTGATAGTGGGTGAGCGAAGAGTGAGTGATAGTGTGTGTGTGTGTGTGTGTGTGTGTGTGTGTGTGTGTGTGTGTGTGTGTGTGTGTGTGTGAGTGATAGTGTGTGTGTGTGTGAGTGATAGTGTGAGAGGGTGATAGTGAGTGAGTGAGTGATAGTGTGTGTGGGTGAGTGAGTGAGTGTGTGAGTGGGTATTAGTGAGTCAGTGAGTGATAGTGAGTGAGCAAGCAAGTGAGCTTAGCCCTCTTAAGTGGTTATGGATGAATGATTCACGAATGGCAGAAGAATGGCAAAAGTGGGGTGAATAATAGGCCAGAAAAGTGAACCTTTAGTTAGGGTAACATTTCCGTGAAGAAACAATAGCCTACATTTATGGTGGCCAAGCTCTCCTGTAAAATTGTTATTGTTAGTCTGCTTGTTCAGCTTTAAGGAAGTGAAATGCCTTAAGGTGTGATCAGGTTCCCAGGACCCTCTGTAGATGTGGGAACAGTTAGGTTTCTCAAGCATTGTCTATAAAAATGACCCTCTGAGTGTTCAGACCCAATCCCCATAGTTTCAGCCCCTATCCATCCAGACATCTACATTTTTCAGCTGCAAAATATCATTTTCTGGGCCTTTTTGGCAAAACGTTAGAATACCAAGCTGAACCATTTGGTACAATTTATAAAACTGATAACAAATGAAACATGTCCTTTGAAATTCATTGAATTGAAAGACAGAGTTAAAACTAATTTTGTTTCTTGCAGCTTTTTAAAAACAATTGACTACCTGATTGAACAATGAAGTCCGACCAAAGTTAGCAGGAAATTTTTCAGAACTGATCTTGCTTCTTACAAATTTCCTAAACTTCTTTTTATGACATGGAAGAAATGTCATTAAAAAAACTCTATATAGTAGGAAAACTCTGTCCCTCTGCGTTGCCGACATGGATTGACTCAGATATAGAATAGACAGGACTGGTGTTATTAGTAATGCAGGTTTAACTTTGGTATCCTCGGCTGGTTCACTTTAAGGTTGGTGAAAGAAATTCTGATGCATTTTCTTCCTTTCACTTTCTTACACTGTCTTGGAAGGAGTTGGTCTTGTCATATTATTTTCTCAAACTATTAAGTTTTCCTTTCTTGATGTAATTCAACATTCTTAAATCTCTTTATCTATTTTAGAGAGTTGCTATAGAGACCATAGACAATACTTTTGAATTTCTGTTCAGGTGATACTAATGGCATTTGTGATTGTAGCGTATATTCAGTGCTCTTCATATGACAGTGAAGGTTTGGGACATGTCTTTCAAACACAACCAGAATCCACTTACCAGATCAAATTTCAACTGAGTCTTCCGACTTCGTCTGGTATTCTGAGCCATTATTCTGGTGATAGAGAATATTTATACTCGTCTGAGAGGGCCGAAGAGTTGGTTGAAAATTTGGTACCTGACTGCGTTTGAAAGACAGCTAAAATCTCTTCCTGTCTCTGCTGGTGTTTATACTGTGTGGCTTTCATCGCTGCTTTTATATAGAGGTTGCAAGTGCAAAATTGATACAAACCCTCCTGAAACCAGTTTTTTTGCAGGTAACATTTGAATTGGTAAACTAAAATTGAAAAGAAAATCCTCCTTCTAAAAATCTGAGTTGAGCTAAATGCACTCTACAATCATCCAGGAAAGAAGAAAAATTCTCTCTTGGCACTTCGTGGCAAAGCGCAATGTTCAGGACACAAAGTTGTGTTGAAAACTTGACACTTCTTTTGTTATCAATAGTAAAAACTAGATTTTGCCTCAAAACTGATGATTAAGTGAATCAAAATCTGACAAAATACATTTCAATTCCGCGTTGCTTTTCATTGAAAACCACCAAGACAAGCTGGACCAATTGGGTCTCATTAATTTAAATAGTTCTTACTAAAGTAAGATCTATGTTTAAGTAAGAACTATCTAAATTAATGAGACCCAATTATACAACATCCCTCTATTAGATGTTCTTAAGAAAGACGACTTTGTGCTGTAACGACTTTGACTTTCGTTCAACATAAGAGCCTGGCAAGTTACATCGGCCTTCCATTCATTATGATTCATTACTCGAGTCACGTGTTCCTAAGGTCACATGTTCCTAAGGTCACATGTTCCTAAGGTCTCGTGTTCCTAAGGTCTCATGGTCCAAAGGTCACATGTTCCTAAGGTCTCGTGTTCCTAAGGTCACATGTTCCTAAGGTCATATGTTCCTAAGGTCTCGTGTTCCTAAGGTCACATGTTCCTAAGGTCACATGTTCCTAAGGTCTCGTGTTCCTATGGTCACGTGTTCCTAAGGTCACATGTTTGTAATGTCACATGTTCCTAAGGTCTCGTGTTCCTAAGGTCACGTGCTCAGAGTAATTGAATCACTCCTGAAGAAGGTCGATGTAAGAGCGACTGAAAATTGGAGGTGAGCTGTATTTGCTGGTGTTGACGTTGAACGAAAGTATCAAATTTCATCATGGAATATACCAACACCAGATGAGCTTTCATACTAATATCTTTGTCAAACGTATTAGTATGAAAGCTCATCCGGTGTTGGTATATTATACCATCTAAATGTACTCATTGAATATACAAAATGCCATTCAAAAAGTCAATGCTGTGATCAGGAGGGCTTGCTATCAATATGAAAACACCATAACTCACTGGTAGTTTTAGATTCGGGAAAATATCATCATCTGTAAAGTCAAAATCCCTCAAACTGCTGAATTCACCACATAATATGAAAGGACTTAATCTCTTTCAACTCACATACAAGTGGATCGTTCTATAATTTGTCATTCAGATACAGCCTTCCCGAATCTAAACCGACCAGTGATCTAAGTTACTTTGAATGTCAGTCCTAACTGTGGAATTTGTTACTGCTTCAGGCAAAGAGAAAAGGAGAGAACTGGTACATGTGTATGTTTAACATCCTTAACATGGCCTGATTTAAATGTAGTGAGTGTTTAAACATGCTGCTGACACCTTGAAATGTTTAACATGACTACATGTACATGACGTCACCTGGTCATACAATACTGTAAAACAGCAACATCATGTCTGTCAGAAACGCAAGAATGTAACAACAAGAGATGTGCTGTTCAGGCGAACCAATGTACATGTAAACCGTATGCAGGCGAACCAATGTATGTAAACTTGAGACCACCATATCAACGGCTGTTAAGTGATTACAAATACTTGACACTGTCCTGCAGCAATGATTCTAATTCTACCGTTACTGATAAACAAATAACGACCGAGTAATTAAGCAACATGTTAAGGAATATCACACCGTTGCTCTCATTGTTACTCAACAGAATGTTGTTATATTTTGTAACATCCGAAATGGCAACATTTTGTCTTCGACATTCATGAAGACTTAGAATAAAACTTGCGACCAGAAGTTTTCTGTTCTTGTCATTATTTCATCTCCAGTGTGACAGAGTAATGTTGTGTGCATGGGTGTGAAAAGGTTCGTTATTAGTAATGAGTCAACATCACAAGGGAATGGAAAATGAGCTACATAACCCCCCACCCCTCTTGAGACGCAATAAAATGGATCTTTCTTAGTGATAAACGCACAAAGAAGTAAGCAAACGGTTGTCCCCTACTAAAGCAAAATTGATGTTAGACAAAAAATTGCACTTCTTGCTTGCAAATGTGTCGTTCTTAGCACCAAATGTGTTTTTATAGCACTTTAGGCATTGATAAGCCAAGGGATGGGTGTCATCGGTCCAAGTTCAAGTTAGGAAAGTGCCTTTCCCAACATCGGGGCATGTCAGAGGATCGATCCCAGATTCCATTGGTTCTGAGCCTGACGCTCTTAAACCTGGTTCCCATGGCAACGACAGATAGTACAAAAACTGGTTCTGCTGCAGGCCTAAAACTGACCTTGGCCCTCATCTTTCCTAGACCTACCCACACCAATTATCATAATAATTATATTGTAATCCATCCAGAGGTTCTCAAGTTATACAATGTATTAACTACAAATATCCGGAAACACACACAGACAATCAGACACGCCAAAAACTATTAACTTCCATTTTCTCATGGGAGGTGATAAGATCAAAGTTTGAATGGGCAACATCAACTTTGTGACAAAACAAAAACGCAACATTAAGAAACTGCAACACAGCTGACCGCTACCATGTAAACTTCAGTAAGGATCACAGTGACTTTATCTCGCTACAATATCTGGACAGAAATTCTACCGCACTTGCACAAGAGAACTGCAATTCAAAATAACACTTCCTCACAAAAGTGCAATTGTCTGGATAACATGTATGTTAGATGACGTGCTATTTCGTAAAATAACCATATCGGCAAAACTCCATGATGATACAGTATTAGTATATTACTAATCAAAGTATCTTTATCATTCTTGGCATGATTAGTTGCGTTTTTACATATCCGCATGAATTAGTAGATAGCTGAACAGCTTCACTTGCAAAATACATTAACAGACATGTCCACAAGTTTTGATAACCTTAACCTTGATAACCAGGCACCAGTTTCCTGAGAAAACTGAAGCAGCCCCGAATGACATTTCCACATAACTTTTAATAAGCACTAGGAATGCACGCAACAACCAAACAATCGGAGTCACTCCTCACACATTTGGTGTCGGCACTTCCACATTAAGGGAATTTTCCACGGACATCAATCATCAATAAAGGCAAACCAACAATTCTATCAACACGAATTTAAACAAGAGTTTCACGACCTCATATCTCCATGAACAATTCTATTCATGCAAATGACTTACACATTTGCATAATATATGCTTGGTCATAAACACCTTTATCTAACTTACATGTTGCAATATTGACAGTCCTATAATATTCCAATTAGATGAATTATCGTGTATTGCAAACATTATGCAAATTAGGAACTTTATTTGCATAATTGGTATCTGTTGATGCTCCACTTTCCATAAACTATATATGTTACATGTATTTGAGTCTGATAATGGAAAACACTTAATATGGATTTTCCTCATTAGCTATGAAAATGAAGTCACAATTAGCATAATTTGCACTTCATTATGTATATCTCTGTCTAAGCTACCTGTTTACTAAGTATCATATTGACAGTCCTATAATTTTCCAATTAGATAAGATATGGTGTTTTGCATTGATTATGCAAATTAGGAATTTATTTGCATAATTGGTATCTGTTGATGACCCACTTTCCATAAACTACATACGCTACATGTATTTGAGTCTGATAATGGAAAACACTGCAAATATAGATTTTCCTCATTAGCTATGCAAATTAAGTCCCAATTAGCATAATTTGCACTTCATAGTGTATATCTCTATCTAAGCTACCTGCATACTAAATATCATGGAAATCCGTTGTTCCTTTGTTCAGTTATTCTCCTTAGAAGATTTTCACAAAAGCGCCCTTGCAGTTTCAGAGGAAGCTGCTAGGGGGCCCAAACCTACACCACCTCTTTATTACATCACAAGCTATCTGCCACCCAAAAATCAAGACCACAGCACGTCCAGGTCAAAATATACAAAAATTGCAGTTCTGCTGCAGTACCAAGGTCACATACCAGGGGGCCCAAAATCGACCTTAAATTTCGGCTTCACAACACCCGCCCACATCCCAAATATCATTGTAATCCATCAAGAGGTTCTTGAGTTATGCTGACGGGAGTGGTGCGGAAACACAAACATACACACATACACACATGCACACACACAGACAGACACACCCAAAACAATATCTCCATTTTTCATGTAGATAACAAGCCACAATCTCTTACACAAACTCTCACATATAATGTTAAACAGATGAATTTACTGGCTCCCAGTCAAAGCTAGCCTGGGTGCCATCCTATTTCTACCGGGGCTTCTACACTCGCTACCCTAAAAAATTATGTTTTTAGGGTAGCGAGTGTAGGAGCCCCGGTAGAAATAGGATGGCACCTAGGCTAAGTCAAAGCTGGGAACGTCTTTAAAATTCAACCAATTGTCTTCAAAATTATCAATATTCAGTATTCCACAGTAATTAATAAGTATTAGATATCCATGAATATGATAGCTTTCCATCTACAGGAGACCTGTCGACTTCACATTTTAGTTAAAAATGAGGAAACCTTAATGTACACAGCACAGCACATAATGCAAAATGACAACAAATAAAAAAGCTCTGGTCACCAATACACACTGAAAACATATATAACAAGAGTTCCACGACCTCATATCTCCATGAAATATGTTTAAGGTTTTGTTTGTTTCTTATAAAGAATAAGGCTGTCATTAGCAAAATCAAGGATGGTTGTTTCTACAGAAGGATAGATATATTGTATGTGCGATATTCCGTTTGTTTGGCACAATTTCATATTCACGTGTGCAAATTATGCAAATGACTTCCACATGCACATAATACATGCATGGTTATGTAGAATGCAAATATCAGGGAGCACACACGCGCATACGAACACACACGAAATCCTCATTCTTTTTATCACTTACCCTTGAATAATTATGGTTTGAAAGCAAAATCATGGTGTAGAAGTAGTGATTTCGAAATAGACTGCTTTAATGTCATGAACAGTATTTAAGTAGTCGCTAGTAGACAATGTATTGATTGCAAAGACGAAGTATATACAAATAACGTTGGTTTCATTTAAGATTGATTGAAGTTGTCATTTTTACATAATCTTGTATGGAAAGGAAATGTACAGCTTTGATAATTAATGAGTTGCTCTTACAAAATTTATACATATATCATTGGTATTACTGAAATTGTAGTACATCTAAATTTATACATTTCTTGTTGAAGGGAAGTTTGTACAGCATTGACACAGTTTTTGAAGAGCCACGATCATGTGAAATTATCATTTATATGGATTTGGAAACTTTAACATTAATGATATCATGATCTGAGAAGTAGCAGTCGATGACGTTTGCAGTGGCTTGTAAATGTCTGTTGATATACACATGGTCCACCAATGACCCATAATCTGTTGTTGGGTTAGAGACAAGTTGGCGGAATCCTAGGGTGATCATTGTGTCTAGGAGAGGGGGGATGTTGTCGGTGACTTGCAGGTCTACATTGAAGTCTCCACAGATCATTATTGGTGTGGTGTTGTCCATGGTGTTGACCAATGCACGCATGTCACGCAGCAGTATGTTTTGATTCACTGATGGCTTGCAGTACACGACACAGAGCTGAATGGTCGTGTTTGAGGAGGGTACACGCAGGCACATGTACTCAATGGCAGACGGCGTGATACCTTGCTTGTGCAGACGCGTCATAGCTGAGCGTGACATTACCATGAGACCACCTCTGCCGCCCAGGTGACTTGGCGATTGTCGGTCCTGTCGTTCAATGTATGACATTTCTGGTGTTATTCTTTGGTCTTGTGCCAAGGAATGACGAGGGGTGAGAAATGTCTCTGCAAAACATGTGATGTCGGCATCCGCAACGCATTCTGTGGATTTAAGGTCTTCAAGATGTTTGAGGTATGACAGGACATTGAGAAATATGATGCTGGTTGATTGACAAGTTACTGCAGGTGTCTTCAGAAGAGCCATGCTCTTGCTGCTCAATCGGGCCATTTCCGCAGTGACCTTAGCATTGCATTTGATGGTCTCCGGCCTAAATCCAACAATGAAGAGATCTTGAAGTTTCCTTACCCTGCTGAAAGCCACATATACCTGGCCTGGCGTGAAAGGCCCTTTTCCGGACATGCACACAACTATTTTGTCAAGCGTCTTGCCTTGACATTTGTGGATCGTACACGCCCAACAAAGTGTCAGTGCGAATTGACGTCGCGTCATCTGTATATGCCCTCTTCCTTTCGTGACGGGGAAGGTCACTTCATGCTTGTAGATGGGTACAGCTCTTGGATGTGTGCGTTTGTATTGGCTGGAGGCTAGAGCTTTCTTGCCAACTCGATCGCTGTCAAACTCGACGAGGATGGCATGGGGTTGACCTTGATTTGTCATGACGTCCACAACGGTTCCGCATGCGCCGTTGACCAGACCATCCGCGACATCGATGTTAACAGTTACCATGACTCTGGCCCCGATGGCGACACTTAGTTCAGGCCTGAGGCCGCCAGTTTGGGATGGTTTACTTGAAGGATTGAGATCGAGCCGACCTGTTTGCCTGTCCTTTGTGTAGTCTTGACATTGTATTGTGATAGTTTCAGTTGGGAGTTGTTGCAGTTTTCCTTTGTTGTATTCATTTACGGCTGGGTTGGTTGTGAAGACATGAAGCGCATTGTGTGGATATGTAGGGTCTGTGTTGGATGCTGACCTCGATTTTAGCATACTGATGTCTTCAGAGGTACATGATGCCGTACGTACGCGATTCAGCATATCTGCAAATGGCTTGTCTTCATGTTGTCGCATACTTTCTGAGAGCTCCACCATGTTGAAGTTCTCCTGCCACAACGATCCATACAGTTGAGGGTACTTGCCTTTAGGTGTCTCGAAGACATAATTCTGCAGGACAGGTTGGAGCTGGTATAAATCTCCAACTGCAAGGATGCTTACGTTGCCGAATGTTGTATCACTACGACCTCCCGTGATGTCTTCCAGTCGCCTGTGTACATGTACTAAAATGTCTGCGCCGACCATCGATATCTCGTCAATGATGATGAGACGAAGATTGCTGAGTCGCGAACGCAACGTGTTGATTTTGTCTGACCCCAAGGAACGATACTCATGTCCCTTGTTTCCGGTCTCTAGCAGAAATGCCGAGTGGAGAGTAAGCCCATTTATGTTGAAAGCGGCAACACCTGTGAATGATGTGAGCAGAACAATGACATCTTCCGGGTCAAAGCGGAGGGACAGTCTCAGAAGTCTTACCGTTTCATAGTGAATCAGTTTGATTATGTGGCTTTTCCCAACACCACCGGGACCGCTGACGAATAGACGGTATGTAGGGAGAGGTTTCCGTCCTTTTAAAGCGATAACCGTATCCTTACACCATTGTCTGTGGTAGTCTACGATGTCTCGTTGCTTTGAATTTAAAGCCCGCATCATCTCCCGGTATTCGTCTGGTGTCAGCAATGATTTGTCAGCCTCGGCTTTGTATCGGGCGTGAAGCTCCGCATGTCTGTCCATGTTTGACTGATTACTCTCATCATGCAGGTCAGCATTGTGCTGTAGATCCTCAGGGTCAATGTTCCTGTCGGTATGTACACCTTCAGCTTCCTGTTCTGCCTCTTGTTCTTGAGCTCCAGGTGCCAGCATGTCCCATGCGTGTTCTGGTGGGCCCATATCCTGCGAATTTTCCAGTGCCTGATCTAGACCTGTTTTCTTCACTGTGTACATGTCTTCATTGCACTGAATGACTTGCTTCGCAGCCTCATAATGTTGTCCGTATGACTCGTAGCTGCCCATCAGTTCTTCCTCACTTCGCCAAGGGTGGTACAACATGAGTAGATGTCGATATTTGGATTCGCCTTCTTCCTTCTCTCTGTGGAAGCGTATGATAGCAGGACGTCGTCGTCTGTACATGACACCTTAAGATAAAGTTGAAGATAAATAATTTAGTATGACAATTTTTAAACTGTGATAAACCTTATTGATAGATATTTGAAACATGGTATAAAAATATATGCTACAACTTACCTAAGCTGTTCTGTAACACGATGCGCTCTTGTTTGGGGGTTGCTGTTTCTCCATATGCCACAGCAAAGGTAGATCCAAACTCGGCCAGGCACATGGCCTCGATGTCTGTTGGGCGAGCGGCATATCTGTCATTTAGACTTGTTTCGAATATGTCCTCATCCTCGTCCTTCATGTCGGCCAACACAGATGCGGACTTCAACATTGAAACGCGTTTCTCCTTTGGGCTTGTGCTTATGAACAGAACGGTTCGTGTGGTGCTCTTCAGCGGGAGAGAGAGTAGTCGATAAGCGGCTTCTTCTGCACTGACCTCCCTGTGATTTAGAAAGGTTGATCCTAACTTGCGAAGTTGCGTTTTCACGTCTTCATTGGTTATCTCCATTGCAGTTTTCCTCAGCAACTCGCTCATTGCCTTTTCGCTCTTCATCATGTAAGATGTGACATACATTATGCAGGCGTATGGGTCTGTGATATACTGGAGATCGAGGTTGGCTTGCCAACTATGCAGGAGATCTTTGTTGTGGCTGTTTGTTACTTGGCACATAGGTTCACGTTTAAGAATGATAGACATTCCGGACTTCGTTTCGCTCAGTTCCTTCGTGTAGTTTACCTCGGCTACACCAGCTCTTTTGAACAGATCGTCAAGGTTGATGTCAGTTGGTGTTGTAGGCTCGTCCAAGCAAGTTCTCACCTTCTGTAGGGCTTCGTTGCTCTTTGTTCGGATTGTGTCGACATTGGCGTCATCTGTTACGACTGGCCTGGTGATGATTGTCTTCCTACTTGGTGGACGTGGATAGTTGAAGCGGCATCCACCGTTACGTCTGCATGTCGGGGAATGCTTGTGTTGCTGGAACCTTGCTGAGTCATCGGTCAGTTCGCACGTCTGATACTTGTCAATGAACTGGCAGACTACCTCGTCAGGCTGCTCGTCAATCCTGGGAGCGTCCTTCACCCACAGAACTGTGTGGGCGTGGGGGGATCCACGTGCCTGGGTAAGCAGGGATAAGATAAGGCTGGTAAGAACAGATCGTGACACAAATTGTTTTATGTTTATCGTGCACAAGAAAGGTTAAATGACAAATGGGACATGTACTTCAAAAGATTTAAGGTCAGGCACCTGAAACTCCACCCGGATAAAGTAGTCTGCTACCTCCCCAATTGGATGAGCAGTACTGCAAATGAACTCCTTGAAGAACACTTCAAGTCTGTACTGGAATAGGCGTGCTACCGTGACTGGGTTTGTATTCAGCCATTCACACTTCTTTTGCCAGGACATTCCTGCAATGTCATCGGCTGTGAAATTGTATCCATATTGTCTACCGATACTCTGTATTATTTCTGGCCAGTGCATGTCAGCAGCAGAAAGTGTGAGGAACCAAGTCGGCGTTCCGAGTTGTCTAACCATCGCGAGAAGGTCATAGAGGACCCGTTGCCAATATGCGGGTGACCCGCGAACGTTCTTTAGGAACTTATAAGCTGAGTCGGTCCTGAAAAACGAGGCCATGTTAGTAGCATTCTTGACAAAACCTGCGTTAAGTTGTCCGCCTTGCATCATTCGTCCTCTGGTTTGACGCAAGGCAATGGACGCGTCATCTCGTATCTGCTTTGCCTCCACAACGTACTGTGCAGCAAACAGATAATCGACATCCTTGGCGAATCTTCCGTCAGCATCCAGCAGGCGTTGGTTGAAATACTTCCTAACCGTGAGGTTCTTCTTCCGTTGAAAGGTATAGCCGAACTTCCCATCCGGATACTTTTCTGGATTAGCCAGGAGTTCGAAATCCTCATCAGTTAGGAACGCCCGTGGACACTGGTTCTCCCCCGGAGCCAAGGAGTAGATGTTCTCATTGTCCTCCTGCATACATGTCGTGGATGGAAGACCTCTTGTCGCAGATGTGTCCTGAAAATGATTTGAAATTGTCCATTATCCCATGGTGAACATGTGGTATAGGAATTTCTATGCAATTAATGATTAGTGAGGAAAAAGTGGTTACCTTAAATGCGGCCTCGTCTTCAGCGTCTTCTTTCTCCTGCTGTGTCATCACTGTGTTCTTAATGGTGGTACGGGTGGTGCTCGTATCCGCGCACGTGTTTCTGATATGATACTGGTACAGAAACAATTGGCCATCAATATTTCGTGTCGTCATTAATTAGTTGACCATGTTGAAATCTGCAGCTTGGACATTTCAAATGTTTGTCATGCAATCTTTATGGAATGCATATAGCTCTATATACATATATATATATATATATATATATATATATATAGAGAGAGAGAGAGAGAGAGAGAGAGAGAGAGAGAGAGAGAGAGAGAGAGAGAGAGAGAGAGAGAGAGAGAGAGAGAGAGAGAGAGAGAGAGAGATGGATGACTGGATGGATGGATGAATGGATGGATGGATGGATAGATAGAGATATATACCTGATACGTATGATGACCGTCTTCATGTGTGTTGATCTTGTGGAGAGCCACATAGTGAGACTGTCCGATAAGTCCGATTGTAACAGTAGGTCGTTGTGGTGTTATACTGTGAGCTGGATGTATGACCGTCAGTGTATCCGGATTCAATGTTCCAAGGATGTGTATTTCAATGTCCATCATGTCAGCTAGTGCTTGAATAGCCACATTGTCAGCCCAAGCACCATTTGCTAGACGATCGACATATCTGTTCCACTTAGCTGTTTGTCTTTCTCCTGGGTCGCTGATACGTGCTATGTCGAAGTCAACTTCTTCAGGTTGTTCAACATCATATCCGCCTACAGCAGGGCTGGTAGCGCGTGACATCCGTAGATCTTTGCAAGTATGTCACAACTTCTCTTCGTATTTCATGTGGAAAGCCACAGTGCATGCCAGCTTTATTGAGGACCACGTGCACTGCTGAGAAAAAGCAATTGCCATCCTTAGGCACATCCTCCACCACATGTCCATGCCTTTCTGCCAGCCTGCCAAGAATTATGATGTATACATACTTCAATACGACATCTGATTAGTTACATACTGCTATTGTAAAGTCTTACGTGTACAGGATGCAGCAATGACGTTCGTTGAAGTTAAGAAACGCCTTAGGGATATGTGCAAGACGAAATGATTATTGATAAAGGAAGGTTTGATTTGGTAGAACAGCTCACCTGTTAATGTCATTAGGGTCATTGTCGTTGTCAATGGAAACCCGAGAGTCACCATCAGCTGCCTCCGGTGAGTTGCCGTTGGTCATGGCCTCCCAGAGTTCACTGTCTCCATCCAGCCACTGCTGTTGCCAGTCCTCACAGAAGGTCACGTCTTTGTACAGGGGATTGTTTGTCTTCAACCAGACTAGAGCTTCTGTCACCTGCTTGGGTCTGAAAGCACAGAGAGTATATAAGAATTGCTATTGCGTTAAGTGATATATTTTTTTCAGGCCCTTACGGCCTCAAATACAATTTTCAAAGAGTGAAATGGCCTGAGTGATAAGCTACAGAATCTTTTTAGATGATTATTAGAAAGGTATGTACCTTATGAAATCATAAATGTAGTGGCCTGTGTAGATTAGTTTCCTCTTTAACTTCATTGGTAGCACCTGAGCGTTACCGGGAAGGCGTGGAAGCAGAAAGCAAACATTTTCCAGTTTGGCTGGCACGTTAACAGCTGGTCCATGAATAGCCCTCTGCTGTCCTTTTGGAAGTCCGACCAGCTTCATGAATGGGATGCGCTGTGAGATGAGGCGTAGTTCCAAAGGACGCAGGTTTTGTAACTCTTCTGGGACATCAGCTAGTTGTAGTCCATTAGCCTTTGCCTGGGCTGGCATCCTACCCTTGGTCATTGTTATATGGCAGGTGTTGCATATCCAGCTGCTACTATGGTGTAAATTGTTCAATATAGAAGTCTTCTCATCTGCTGGTATCTTGTTGTATTTGGAATTATCACTGCACGAAATGGCCTCGTTTCCCGGCGTATACGTACCGTAAAAGGGCAGGTCGGCTGGAGAATTCTTATGGTCATGCGAATGCGATGATATGTCAAGCCACAATAGGAGGATAACTGACGTTAAAACTAGTTAGAAACGGGAATTTTTTCAATTTGTACTTACCAAAGGGCAGTCCCTCTATATGATGAATCAACTCCCTACCAGCGTTTACAAGGGGGGAGGGGGGCGACGAATATTCCATGCACGAAGATGACAACGTCGCAATTCCGTGCGTTTGAGTTTACACCGAATTCCCTTCGACTCTCAAGCCACTCAAAAATCACTGGTCGGCCATGGTAGACTCTGGCGATGCCATGTTAAGCACAGAAGGTGATGAAACGCCGTTCTTGTCTGTGCTGTTAACCGAAAGAAAACCGTTAACGTTTGTCGCGCCCAGAAGTGTCTTGTGGGTAATTTGGATATCCGACACGAATCCGTGTGCCGTATACGTCAGGATCCGAGACAGCTCATGACACTGCACGAAATGGCCACGTATCCTGACGGATCCGACGTATCCGGAATCGGGCCTCATGGCGTTTCCGAGCGAATCCGGAAAAATCCCAGTTCACTGCTCGGATACTGAAGTGCCCGCAGATCCGACCAATTCCGACGCCGTATTCTTCTGGATTCGTGATGCGCCTCGGATACCCAAAGATATTTGCGCGGATCCCTCGTTTTTTGATATTTGGAATGTTCGGATTGTTTGTATGTCGGTAGTTGCTTCGGATCCTGACGAATAAATACACACGGCACGGCATGATCTCATTTCCTGACGAATCCAGCAGATCCGGAATTGCGCATCATAGCAGATACGGAACGTTTCCGATTAGATCCGATGCACCTCAGATCAGACAATTCCGGCGCCGTATACGTCTGGATCCTTCATACGTTTCGGGTACAGATACGGAACGTTTCCGAGCAAATTCAGACAATTACCAGGTACACCTCAGATCCGGCAATTCCGACGCCGTATACGTCTGGATCCGTGATGCGCGTCGGATACCTGAGGATATTTGCGCGGATCCTTCGTTTCTAGATATTTGTCAATATGGCAGAGATGTTCGGATTGTTTGTCGGTAGTTGCTTCGGATCCTGACCAACAAATACACACTGCACGGCACGCGGCATGATCTCAGATCCTGACGAATCCAACAGATCCGGAATTGCGCATCATAGCAGATACGGAACGTTTCCGATTGGATCCGATGCACCTCAGATCCGACAATTCCCGCGCCGTATACGTCTGGATCCTTCATATGTTTCGGGCACAGATACGGAACGTTTCCGAGCAAATTCGGACAAATACCAGGAACACCTCAGATCCAGCAATTCTGATGCCGTATACGTCTGGATACGTTTCGGGTACAGATAAAATATCTACTCGGATCTTTCATTTTTTTATGTATTTGCCAATATGTTAGAAGTTCAGATTTGCCAATATGTTAGAAGTCATGAGCTGTCTCGGATCCTGACGTGTACGGAACACGGATTCGTGTCGGATATCCAAATTACCCACAAGACACTTCTGGGCGCGACAAACGTTAACGGTTTTCTTTCGGTTAACAGCACAGACAAGAACGGCGTTTCATCACCTTCTGTGCTTAACATGGCATCGCCAGAGTCTACCATGGTCGATCAGTGATTTTTGAGTGACTTGAGAGTCGAAGGGAATTCGGTGTAAACTCAAACGCACGGAATTGCGACGTTGTCTTCTTCGTGCATGCAATATTCGTCGCCCCCCTCCCCCCTTGTAAACGCTGGTAGGGAGTTGATTCATCATTTTGAGGGACTGCCCTTTGGTAAGTACAAATTGAAAAATTCCCGTTTCTAACTAGTTTTGACGTCAGTTATCCTCCTATTGTGGCTTGACATATCATCGCATTCGCATGACCATAAGAATTCTCCAGCCGACCTGCCCTTTTACGGCGTTAGGATCTAGGAAATTTAAAATTTCAATTTGTTCATTCTTGCCAATGGTCATCAGACATGTGTGTCTGGTTAACGTTTCAGATACAAAATAGCAAGCAGTGGAGGGAAAGATAATTAAAGATATGGAAGGGAAGAAAATGTCATAAGTATTTGTCCCACAAAGATCCCACAGTTTGTGGATAGTGAACTAGAACTTATAAGGAGGTAGTAGTGTGCCTCAGTGATTATTTCATTCAGCTATAGCTGTGCATGTTTGATCAATATCATATTCAAGTTATAGATGTAAGTTTTACGTAGTCAATTCAACGATGCCCAGATTCATTTTTTTACACATGCGAGTATGTGATATGTTTAATATTTGTCATTGTTTCCATTTATATATATATATCCAGTACAGCATCGGCAGATACTTCCTTCACAAATGCAGCACATATTGTGAGGACCTTGGCTGGGAACAAAGCAATCAACTGTCAGATGCTCAGCTGCTGAGTACCTCAGGCTCCTTTGGTAAGTCCATCATCGGTACACTTCAATGTTAGCTGAGAGAGGCATGATGGATATCCATTGTCCCGTGTTTTTTGTAGCTGCTGTGATGAAACGAAGCCCATGTCAAAATCATGTGACATGTTCCTTAAATACGTGAATTGATATTTATTCATCATTTGGTTTTATCATATAGGAACTGGTTCATCACAAGATGGACTCCAAGCTGAGTCCAACATGCAGATACAGAAGAAATCAGCCTTGCCTGTCCCTTACCAAGAGTGCATGGAAGAAGTGAACTCAGATGTAGTCAGAGAATGGGGAGAGGACGATTATACACATGCAGTTCCACGGCATATGCTACTTACGTTTAAAATGTGGCGTGTCATCATGGGAGTTCTTCAGACAGTATAATGTTACTTTCTATTTTCAACCTCTGTATTTGAAACAATTGTATCTGATGGCTTTTAGACGAAGAGCTGGCCACAAATAAGGCTTTTATTACTTTAGTGGAATATTTAGAACATGTAGATGATTTTGGTCCAAG
Source organism: Branchiostoma lanceolatum (assembly GCA_035149815.1). NCBI lineage: Eukaryota > Metazoa > Chordata > Leptocardii > Amphioxiformes > Branchiostomatidae > Branchiostoma > Branchiostoma lanceolatum. Next base: position 32,916,786 of record CM068866.1, read on the forward strand.
GGCACTATACAGTAGTAAATATTACCACAATGTTGTGATGGTGTTAATTGTAATACATTTCATAATTTTTCAGAACATTGTGCTTGCACAACCCCAATTTACCGACATTAACCTGCATATGCAGTGGTGCTTTGAGTATGTGGATGTCCCTCAGCCTGTCTCAAATGAAATGGATCATTTAGCCACATAGTACTTCCGTATTGTATTGTATTTGATAGTTTTTGAACTTAGAAATACATTATGTTGAGATATGAAATGATACATATGTTACATACAGGCTTTCCCAAACTTCCTGTCATTCAAAATGATGTTTTGGGTATAGTTAAATTAGGAATGGAAGCACTTAGTCGGATCCGTTACGGATTCGTTGTTTTGTCCACCTGTATCCGTCAGTATTCACCATTTTCTTCAAAATACAGAAAAATCCCTGTACGCATCCGTCAGGATCTGTGGCATTTCCGTACAGTGTACGGCTCCGTATTCGTCGAAAATCCCTTACTTTCGGATTCTTCAGGAAATATTCCATATACCGGTGCGGAAATAGTCGGATACGTTACACGAATCCGTCAGTATCCGTCAGTATCCGCCAAAAATACAGAAAAATTCCTGTTCGTATCCGTCAGGATCGGTGGCATTTCCGTACAGTGTACGGCTCCGTATTCGTCGAAAATCCCTTACTTTCGGATTCTTCAGGAAATATTCCATATACCGGTGCGGAAATAGTCGGATACGTTACACGAATCCGCATGTATCCGTCAGTATCCGCCAAAAATACAGAAAAATTCCTGTTCGTATCCGTCAGGATCGGTGGCATTTCCGTACAGTGTACGGCTCCGTATTCGTCGAAAATCCCTTACTTTCGGATTCTTCAGGAAATATTCCATATACCGGTGCGGAAATAGTCGGATACCTTACACGAATCCGCATGTATCCGTCAGTATCCGTCAGTATCCGACAAAAATACAGAAAAATCCCGGTACGTATACGCCGGGAAACGAGGCCATTTCGTGCAGTGTGACTTCTAACATATTGACAAATCTGAACTTCTAACATATTGGCAAATACATAAAAAAATGAAAGATCCGAGTAGATATTGTATCTGTACCCGAAACGTATCCAGACGTATACGGCATCGGAATTGCTGGATCTGAGGTGTTCCTGGTATTTGTCCGAATTTGCTCGGAAACGTTCCGTATCTGTACCCGAAACATATGAAGGATCCAGACGTATACGGCGCCGGAATTGTCTGATCTGAGGTGCATCGGATCCAATCGGCAACGTTCCGTATCTGCTATGATGCGCAATTCCGGATCTGCTGGATTCGTCAGGAAATGAGATCATGCCGTGCCGTGTGTATTTATTCGTCAGGATCCGAAGCAACTACCGACATACAAACAATCCGAACATTCCAAATATCAAAAAACGAGGGATCCGCGCAAATATCTTCGGGTATCCGAGGCGCATCACGGATCCAGAAGAATACGGCGTCGGAATTGGTCGGATCTGCGGGCACTTCAGTATCCGAACAGTGAACTGGGATTTTTCCGGATTCGCTCGGAAACGCCATGAGGCCCGATTCCGGATACGTCGGATCCGTCAGGATACGTGGCCATTTCGTGCAGTGTATCTTGGTTGAATCGTACAACAGACTTTCTAAACATAATACGGTGACAAACGGAGCACACACATGTGGGGCCCTCTTTTATCTTATCTTGAAATAATTTTGATGCTGATTGAATGGTACCGGTGTGTGTTTGTATTGCACGACCCTCAGCAGTCGTGTTCCTGTCCTTCGATAATCTTCTGTCTCGCTGCTCATGTGTCTCCTTGGCGCGCATCTCTGCGGTTTTATCTTTGTCATTAGACAACCTTTTGTTTCGTTGCTGAGGCGTCTCCTTATCACGCGTCATTGCGGTTTTCTCTTTGTTCTTGGACAACCTTATACTTCGCCGCAAAGCTGTCTCTTTGGCACGCGTCTCTGAGGTTCTTTTCTTGTTGTTGAACAACCTTTTCCGTTGTTCCTCGGGTGTTTCATTGGCACGCGTCTCTGACGTTCTTTTCTTTTTGTTGAACAACCTTTTCCGTTGTTCCTCAGGTGTTTCATTGGCACGAGATTCTGAGGTTCTTCTCTTGTTGTTGGACAACCTTTTCCGTTGTTCCTCAGGTGTTTCATTAGCACGCGTCTCTGAGGTTCTTTTCTTGTTGTTGAACAACCTTTTCCGTTGTTCCTCAGGTGTTTCATTGGCACGAGTTTCTGTGGTTCTTCTCTTGTTGTTGGACAACCTTATCCGTTGTTCCTCGGTTGTTTCATTGGCACGCGTCTCTGACGTTCTTTTCTTTTTGTTGGACAACCTTTTCCGTTGTTCCTCGGGTGTTTCATTGGCACGCGTTTCTGTGATTCTTTTCTTGTTGTTGGATAACCTTTTCCGTTGTTCCTCGGGTGTTTCATTGACACGCGTCTCTGACGTTTTCTTCCTGACCTTTGCCAATCTGTAAAATGTAAGATGCACAATGTGTTGCTCTGACTTTTCAAGATCATAAGTGTGTTCGGAAAAAAAGATTATGTCTTCGGGATTCTGTTTGTCTGTATTTCTGTCTGTGAATTGCATAATTCCAGAAGATATTTGGTGAATGGGACTTTTCGGTAGGTGTTGGTGAAATAAAGAAATGATTGAATTCTGTGCCCCCTGACAGTTATCCCTGGTACTGCAGCGCGACTTCTTGTGTTGATAGCTCTTGCTTTGGACATGACATAAAGGTCGAGTCAACATTGTATATTTTGAATTTCAAACAATAACTTGTCATTTTCACAGTGACAGAAATAGCCAGCAAACTAATAGAATAAAGAATTGCATAATTTCGGACGGTGTTGAGGTCTATAGTCACTCATTGTCCGAGTTCCTATCTTAACCGATAGAAAAAAAGCATGACGTTGAGAACGCAATGTCTTTCACTGTCTTCAGAAAGTAGACAATTTGCAGTGAGGAGCTTCAATGATGTACATAATCAATGGGAAAAACTCATGATCATCAAGGTTAAAATCATTTGGCGAAGGTTTGAGTTCGTGGAACTCTAGTTTGACAATGTTGTTTCGGCACAATGACTTCGAATTCACCGCCCAAAACGCCCAAAACACGACAAAGGCAGAACTTATGCTCAACAGTGGACTGAGTTGACGTAATTTGGTGATTGCAAAAACCCAAGTTGACCTCTGACCTACCGTTCTTTTTCTTGTCGCCTGCCATAATACACTTCCGGGTTCGTTCGCCTACCGTGCGTAGGCGATGTCATATCTAAGAAGCCACAGTACAGTCCGATAGGTCAAATGTAAGATGTATATCTAGTACCTGTTTCCGAAGAAGTTGAAACATCTCGACTAAATATTTGCTATAACTAGAATGCAGTATGAAGTAAGATATATCTCGGCAAAGTTGACGAATTTTCAGATTTCGGTTTTGTCTAAGTACCGGGTTACGGGATCGTGAAGCCTCGTAGACGCAACGCAATTCTCGAGGCTCTTTGCCTGTTTTAGACGGGAATACTAATAACTATTCTGCTTATTATGGGTCATTTCATTGGCAATAATGCCTTTTAGATATTGGAATTTTACGGATTCCCTGTCGTAGGATTTGAAACTTTGAGAGCGGTGTGCTGCGATCGTTCTTCAAGTTTTGAGCATATTTACAGACTTTCTGCGCATCACTCATGCCACAGACCTGCGTGACTTAACCATCTTAAATCTAATCGTTTTAATTGGCTGTATGAAGGGGGCATCTTTGTAATAATATGGTTGAAAGTAATTGTAGCACCAATTCGGCTTGCATAGCACAAATTCCGTTGTATTCAACTTCCCTTAAGCTGCCTACACCTCAAAAAGACATCTACAACATTTACCGCAAGAAAAATATAGATTTCTGCATAAATCATGCAAATGAAGTCGACATTAACATAACACACATTCCGTCGTATTCATAAAATATCTGATCATACATAATATATTTACATGTACTAAATAGGAATACTTTCCGGCTATCCCTTTGATCCTGAGTTTCTTGTTTCCGTTTTGCTGCCATGCGTTGTCTGTTCTTTTGCTTGCGAATTTCCGCCTGCTCTGGAGTCTCCTTTGCCAAAGTCTACAGTGTTGTATAAGAATGTGACATGTTGTTAAGGAAAAGGCTATTCAATAGTTTGTCATGAAATAATCTTATTTCTTAGGCCCAATGGGTAGGGTAAAAGTTATGAAGAAAATGCACTTTTAGCAGTTCCTTGTGAAATCCTGAGTGAAATCCTGGTATTACGTACCTTCTTTTTCCGCTCGCGATCTTTTAACTTTCGCTCCTCTGATGTTGACCTTGACCTCACCATGTTGTCGCTACTTCGAAGGGATGTTAGAAGTATCTAAAATCGCCAATAAATTAGCCGTTTTCTAACGCAAATAATGGCGCGTTTGTTTCTCGCAGATGTAGCTGTGACTTTTCTCTTCCCTCAGATCGGGGTCCCGGGCAAGCTAGGCCGGTCATGTAACTGATACCCCCTTGGGTGCATGTTGCAGCAGCTTGGCTGCAGGTGGTGGCTGAACAAGTGATTAATGGCCGCCTGGGTCTGGGGAAACAGAGTTTACCCCTGCCAGGAAGGGATATGTGATTAATCACCATCAAGCCTCTGGACAAATTAGCAAGGTTGTGTTTTGAAGCCATCAGCTAACTGACATTTCAACCCAAAACTTGTAACATTTTTGGCTGTACTTCATTGTACCCAAATCTGCGTCTGTATCTAAATGGGTCAATTGGTAGAATCGCCCTTGGATTGACAGTACTATCATTTACCACTTTGATGAACCATGGCGCTTTTGCAATAATTATGCAAATTAGGAATTCATTTGCATAATTTGTATTTGTTAATGTTCCACTTGCCTAAATGTTACATGTATTTGAGTCATATTATGGAAAATACTGCAAATATAGATTTCACTTATCAATTATGCAAATTACGTCATAATCAGCATAATTTACCCTTTCTTGTGTACATCTCTGTCTAAGCTACCTGCATACTAAATATTAAGGAAACCCATGTTCAGTTATTCTCCTTAGAACATTTTCACCATAACGCCCCTGCAGTTTCAGAGCAAACTGATAGGGGGCCCAAACCTATATCACCTCCATATTACATCACAAGCTATCTGCCACCCAAAATGCAAGACCATAGCACGTCCAGGTCAAAAGATACAAAAACGGAAGTTCTGCTGCAGTACCAAGGTCACATACCAGGGGGCCCAAAATTGACCTTAACTTTCGGCTTCACAACACCCACCCACATACCAAATATCAGCTAAATCCATCCAGAGGTTCTGGAGTTATGCTGTCTACAGTAATGCGGAAACACAAACATACACACATACATACATACACACATACACACACACACACAGACAGACACACCCAAAACAATATCTCCATTTTTCATGGAGATAAAAATTTGCTTCTAAACAAACCAGCATGGCAAAAAAAAGCTTTCTGCCCCTTGTGATTTGACAAAGCATGATATCAGACACTATACTATCAATATAACATCGTAGTGCATAAGCATCTATTATATTAAGGTACTCTTAGTCAGCTTGATGAAGCTTCGGAGTTTGACTGTTTTTGAGCACAGCTGCTTATTTGTTAAAATTGTTTTTAAAAAAAGTGTGAAGTGAGGAGAGAAACAATGTTTAACCAATACTTGCAGCAAATAACGTTACTAGTGAACATGCAGTACCTCAGTCAGATGCTAGGTGGTGCTGTGCGCATTTGAGGGAAAGATAAAAGTCTGAAAAACGACTTTGCAGCCTTTGTAAAATTAATAATTATAATAATAATAATATCAGGTGTATTTGCAGCCAGTGCCACAGGCAGGTACCCAATGTGTAGGGTAATGAGGCTGTTTAACGTGTTCGAGGCACCTCCTCGAGCACGGGACCCCCGTTTTACGTCCCTCCCGGAAGACGATTTCGTGGAAAGCTTCGTGAGGCTACAGCAATCCGGACGTCCTTGGTTGGTCTCCCATCCAAGCACCGTCCGGACCGCGCGTTGCTTAACTTCCGAGATCGAGGGATCGGGTGTATCCAACGCGCCACGCGGCCGTAGTATTAAAGCCACTTTAAAACCTTTATCTATTCATTCATTTTAGGTACACGTGGATAGTCCGTTCAGTTGTGTAGGGACGTCAATAAAAAATTTAGTTTCCAACTGCTTCAGCCTTTTTCTTTTTTAATGCAATAGAGACACATTCAAGTCGCAGGCTAGGGGCTGACTCTCATTGCTTCCCAATTTGACCATCGTAAAGAATATTACCTCCTCCTTGTAGAATTGCTGAAATATCCCCATTCCGAGAGGACAGAAATTCCGCAATTTGACGGTCGTTTTCCCCTTTTCCCGCGGCGGCCGCTTCGGTAATTTTTGCACAAGGCCGGTCCGGGTCCCTGGGACTTCCGGGTTGGGTTTCCTCAGAAGATATGAAATATCTGTCTACACAAGTGGTGAAAAAGACACCTGAGACATGAGGCGGCATCCCAGGCGTATCCTTTACCGCCCACATTCTTGTCACGGGACAAAATGTCGATTTAAGGATATTTTAGTAAGCTTTGTCTTACCCTTGTTACCGGTCGAGGCTTGAGGGTTGGATGGTTTGAAACAGACAGACGTTGACTGCTTTATCGCGCCCTCCAGCGCTCACTGTGAGTACTGCAGTATGACTGGCACTGACTACTAGTAATACAACCATTAGTACCTTCAGTAGCTACTGTGTTCGCGATGTGGTCCCTAAACGTCTGAAATAACAGATTGGAACGCAAGGATGTGCGAGTTAAAGAACTAACAAGACATCTTAAATCCTGTACTAGATACGCTACTCAATAATGGCATAGGCAGAAATCTAACATTTACTACGTTCATCTGCCCGGAATAAAGCAGAGCTGCACCGCGGGTTCGTACACAGACCCACCCGGCGAAAAATGGCTAGAAGACCGGTAAGTGTACTTTTTGGAAAGGGACGAGAGTGTGGGAGTTAAAGAACAAACCTGGGGTGCCGTATCGTGTCTTATATTTGATATTCACTACTTGAGAAACAAAAAAAAGGCAATTTTTACTATGGAAGTACTACCCGGAAGTGCGGAAATCACCGTGCGCCTACAGCGCCTATGATCTATGCAAAAAGTTACTAAAGTAGACTCCTCTCTAATACTAGTTACCACCACAGAAGTCTGTTAAAGTCCGGGAAACTTTCCTATGTTTCAAATGACAGTTTCTGCCACACATATGTCGGCTGACTCAGTTATGGTTATTCCTTTGGATCTGACTGTCTTCTGCGCTGTGCATCAGTCTAGCTTCTCCCGATTTTAGCTGCCTGGACAGAGTGAGTCTCCATCTGGAACGGTCGTTGTCATTGCCAAAGCCCTCCCAGTTCTCCGTGTTGATGTTGAGAGCCACTGACATTTCTAAGAAATATGATCAACACAAGAATGAATTGGGACTTACCCAAATTTTCGTCTGATCCGTCAACCTTGTTCGCGGAATGGACCCGTCTACTGCTGGAACGTGACGTCAGAGACACGTGACCGTAGTAGCGAGTCACACGTGCCAGATAACTTGTGTCGCCCCCCCGTCTCTGTCCAGAGTAGGTCTGTGAGCTCTAATGTAGACCGCCTCCTTCACTCCTCTTGCAAAGAAATCCGGTTCCCAATCAAGAATTGTACGTCTTATTATTTGGGTCGGTCCCAATTCATTCTTGTGTTGGACGTAACGTTAAAGATCAAATATGTTTAAAAGTGTAGATCTTGTGAAAAAATAACCCTAAAATCATTCATAATTATAGTTACACAGTCATGATGAAAAAGGCTTAACGTTACCATTAGGTGTGGAATTTGTCGCATTGAAGAATTTATTTCAGATCTTATTTACTTCTGTTGGCCTTCCTTCCCAACCAAAACTGCGGACTTGTCATCAGATATTATCAATACATTTTTGCAGGCATTCCCATCCCAGAAAGGAAAAACGGTCGGGCTCTATAACGACCAACTCAGTATTTCACCTTACACAATTTGTGACTGATATTGACGTGGTTGAAAAGTTATAGCTGGGTGACCTAGGGAAGTACAACAAATGAATATGTGACTGTGCATTTAGGGTATAGTCCTGGCATACAGCAACAAAAATAAATGTGGTTTTGTTGGTGTTTGAGGCCCTCTTTTAAATGACATCAAGTGAAGGTCAGCAGAACTGCAGCCAACTCACCCCGACAGGCAGCTACGATATTCAGGTGCATTTCTAGTTCTACTGGGCAAACTTCACATTCCAATTCATGCCATCTGAAAGTCGGTTTATTTGTCTACAATATCGGACAGTTTCTGCCTTGCTGGCTTTCACGTTAAGATTTCTATTAAATTTTGAAGATTTGTTTGGTCTTAATTTTTAACAGTGACGTCATAGAATGCCGTGTTCTGCTGTCTTAAGGCTGTATAAAAACGGTTCTTTTGACGGCTCTGTGTGTCTATTATGATGTCAATGCCCCTGGTACCTAATGATCCATTTATTCATAAATTGCTGTTGTTTACATGAAATTCCTACATATCATGTCGTACTGTTCTACTGTTTGGGAAGGCAACCTGTGTGTCCTCCCTCCTACTATATTATCTATACGGTAAAATCCACGTAAATTTCATTGATTACTCCTGGTGGATTATTGTTTGTCTGGTGGATTATTGTTTGTACTGTTTTCATAAAGTCGCAAAAACATGACACTTGGACACTTTTCTGTCGATGCGTGTACCATGTGGTGTCACAAACAGGAGTAAGGCTGTGAAGCAGACTTTTACTAGTGCTTTGATATATTTTTCAATTTCCTACTGCTTTCTAGAAATGAAAACCAGAATTGCTGTCGGGTTATCCATTATACTCCTTCCCATGACTGTCACAAACAGAAGACCACACTTTGTTTAGATATACACATACAACTGTATGACCCATTCCATTACGGTAACCTAATTGTCTAAAAGAAATATTTTCTAATACCTTGGCTTTTATAACTGAGTTTATTCGTCTTAATCCTTTGCACAATAACAAAGCAAACTCCTGCTCTGGACACCAACTCATGGACACTGACCTGTGTCGGGCGACCCCGACGGACCTACATAGACCAACTTATTTATTTGTTTGGCTGCGTACAATGTACAGCAGCCAAGGCTGCCCGACTAGCTATTGCTATTACAAGGGGCCAGCCTTGCTGCGAAAGTACATGATAAAATACAGTTGCATTAGTTAAAAATAAAACATACACATATACAATCCTACAACTCTTACCGTGAATCAATATACATTAACATTCTATACCACTATAAAATCTAAAAGGGAGAAAATACAGATACGGATTGCACATTGGAGTAATAGCTACTTCATACTAGACCGGGGAGATTTAAACGGAGAAGGGGTCCCACAGGGACTTCCATGCCATACTTTTGAAAGCAGAGAGTGAGGGGGCAGTCTGTGTGTCGGATGGAAGGGAGTTCCACAGTTGGGTGGCTCTGTAGAAAAAGGCCCTCTGGGTTCTCACACTTTTTGGTATTTGCAAAGAGAGATTGTTAACGTTTCTTAGGGAGTATCTAGAATCAATGGATGATGATCTGGTACATAGACCAACTTGCTGGGTATGTAGGGGTGAGGTCTGAAGATCTAGACCAACTAATGGCGGACCGTGACGCCTGGAGGCAGAGAGCAGCCTTAGTCCGGGCAAGCTGCCCGATATGATGATGACAATTACAATGTCGTTGAATTTTTCAAGCATAGTGTGACGGTATTCGAACCAAAGTACGACAAGTATTTACATGTAAGTTAGCCTTTTTCGTAACAAGACAGATGAATTTACAAAAACACGTACTAGTAGGTCGAGCGCCCCGGGGTATGTTAGACCTTGTCACAGCCCTACCTGACCTGGCTCTGTTTATGTCAGGCTCAGTAAAAAAGTATTTTCCTAATCATGGCAGGCTCATTTTTTAATAGAAAGAGCTGCGATTTGGCACAAAGGTTACCTGGTACATTGTATAGGCACTGTATACTTCATAGACTGGTACATGTACATTTTTTTGTGTGTGTACATGCTGGTACAGCCTCCATCCCTTGTATAATGAGGTGGATGACAGTACTGTTACCAGTGTGTACCAATAACCAAACATCAGAACAATGCTCATGTTCTACCTGTAAAGCAATGGTATTATAATATAGTTGGCATTGGTGGCGTGACTTGTGTTGGTGTGACTGCTAGGTTGTTTGACCAAAACCCAGAGGTCCTGGGTTCGAATCACCTGACATGCCACCGATGTTGTGCCCTTGGGAAATGCATGTCAATTTTCTTCTTCCACGTGTAAAAACGGGTACCTGACTTAGGATGGAGAGGTAAATTGGCGGTGGGAGGAGAGGGTTCTACCCTATAGACGTAGTAAAACACGGTAAAAATTGGCTGCACTTCCCACCATAATGATTGTGGAACCACCCTCTAAACATACAACTTTCTCCTCTAGTCTAACATTGGATGAAATCCCGAGAATCGAGTTGGCGTGGCCTTTTCCAGAACATTCTGCCCAGGTTAGCCGTGTTCATGAGACCAGCTTCTATCCTGAGGTCTAAACACGACGCACTTTAAATGACCCCCAGGGAAGCACGAAGCCAGATATCTAATTGTGCACACGCCATTGTTTGAGAAGACCCTTCATGACCCGGTAATTAAATCATGCCCACTTCAGATTCGCCCCAGGCTTCTGCCCCATTACAGAGTGCCGCTTGCAAGACAACAGAACACGATGCCATGGCCACTCTCTTGGGAATAACCGCCCTAATCTACAGATATCCTTTTCCAAAACATTCCACATCATTTAGTCTCAATACTGAACCTAACATGCCTTACAAAATGACTTGTTAACAAACCATTACGACCTTTGATGTTATACAAGCTGAAGGGATAACACGTTTCTTCCACTTATTTGAAGAGAATTTTGCCCATGAAACCTCTGCATGATTGTTCTAGTAAGGTTATTGTCGTCTTCTGCACTGGTGCATGACATACTGTAGATACTGTTCGCGGTGGTTTTATGTTAGTTTGTTTTGCGGTGAACTCTTCTCCGCAAACTTTAAACTACAGCAAAAAGCCGTTCTATTGTGTGACTGTAGGGCCACTATTGTTTCAGACGTGAACTCAAAACCACCGCAAACACTCCATTTTCTTCCTACCGCGAAATTAAATTTCAGCAAAGATTTCGGCATTCACAGTATACAGAAGTGTGAGTAACTGACGTATACATGGCGGACCAGTGTGGGCACGCTTCCATACTTATTTGAGGTCACAAGAGTGCCCAACGAGGATGATATTGTATTGTCAAACTGAGAGACACAGGCTTGGATAGAATTGTTGGCATTTCTTCTGTAGTTCTGCCTTGTGTGCAAATGAGCAAGACTGTGTGTATACGCACAAGTTACATAGTTTAATCATTTGAACTTTTCTTGTCATGTACAAACCTTTCATCTTCACATTACTACCAGCCAGAATTGATCATCACTAAAATCATTGATGGCCTACATGTATTATATCCCATTGTTTCACGGGTAAAACAGCATTTATATTGTTTGGAAGTTTGGCGACTGGTACAGGCTGGTACAGCCATGGGCCCGTCCATTGTATGATGACATGAATGATGTCATTCACCTCATTATACAGCGGATGGGCAGGGGACTGTACCCGCACGTACCAGTCACCTGAGGTCAAACTAGAGTCCTGCTCACATCAGAAATAGATGCTACTAACTGAAAGATAAAGGGTAAAAAATGATATGATGTGACCCGTGAGTTACAGGTCACACACACACACACACTCACACACACACACACACACACACACAAACACACACACACACACACACACACACACACACACACACACACACACACACACACATGTACACACACACATGTACACACACACACACACACAATGTCATGTACACACACATGTACACACACTAACATGCACACACACTAACACGCACACACTACACACACTAACACACATGCACACACACTAACACGCACACACACACTAACATGCATACATGCACACACACTAACATGCACACACACTAACACGCACACACTACACACACTAACACGCACACACACTAACACGCACACACACACTAACATGCATACATGCACACACTACACACACATGCATGCACGCACGCACACACGCATACTAACAATTTACTTACATGGACACATGCACACACCAAGCACAGCAAAGGCACCTGTTTATTTATTTATTTATTTATTTATTTATTTATTCATCTTTAGGGTAGTCCCTTCAGCTGACTCAGCAGCTGATTTCCAAGGGAGCCCTTATATACAGATAGTAAATAAAGGTCATAAAATAATAATTAGACATAGGAATAGTACAGAACAAACTCAATATAACAAACAATAGCACTGAAATCATCAAACAAAAGCAAACACAGTACTTAAATAAATAGTTAAGACTGTGTGAATAATTGTAACCAAAAATTAGTCATGTAACATAGCCTGGACGCCATCCTATAGCTAGTTTCCTGCTGCTCCCATACTCCCCGCTTTCGATCTGCATATTCAACCTTTGCAAAATTAGAAAGTAACAATTTCTCTATTTTCCATATGACTTCAGGTTCTTCTCTACTGATGAGGATCCGGCCAGTGTTAGCAGGAGGAATGACTACTGCTGCATGCCTGTGCACCTGGCTGATGAGAACCAGGCCAGTGGTAACAGGAGGAATGACCAGCTGGACCTGGCAGCGGCGTGGGGTCACCAGGAGTTCCCCCGACTACTGGTCAGGACGTCAGGCAAAACGTCCCAGACATGAAGGTAGCGTTGGAAGCAGGGTTGTCTCCAGGACCCGTCCCTCCGTCACAGGATGGAAATTAGCTTGTTTGGACAGAAAATAAATGTTACCTTGTCCGTCCCAAAATCTGAACTTTTTGACATCAAGTTGATGAAAATGTATCTTTGTATTTAAAGCTTAAAATTACGAATTCAATACGGAAAATTCAACTGTTCATGCACACATTGGCTCCCAAACAATGATTGGGATGGAAAAAAATTAAAAGCTGGAGACAGCACTGGTTGGAAGTTTACTTAGTTGGCCATAGGCCGTCATGCGATCCTACCCGCGGGAGAGCTGGGAACAAGGGTGATGCGGAATACAACGTGTTGCAAAAAGTGTTTACATGATGTGACTATACGCCATTATGTGATTGTTTCAAATGCGAACACTCCATTTTTCTCTCAACCGCAAAATTAAATCCCCACGAATATTTTTGCATTTACAGTATGCAAAAAATTAGGAAAAAAAAAGGTGTCCTCAAACAAAGCATATTATAAGAAAATCAGTTCCAACATATAGATTATGCGATTAAGGAATGCTCTCCATTTTTGATGAGACAATCATTATTTGGATGTGAGGGTAGTGGACACTCATGGGTTACATTCCATAGACACGATGGAGACAGTCACAGGGCTGGTGATGACTCATTTTGCCAAAGGTGCTAAATTTGTTCCCAAAATAACCAGGTATAATCAATCAAGATCTGCAGCTGGTAGATAGAGACATGTTGACGTGTTAGACAACTAGTTGGTTGCACCCATTTAGTGCCTCTGTTGTGAACTTTGATACTATAGACTCTTAGATTTCTTGGTTGGCGACACTGATAGAAGTACAGCCCTTGTCTTTCGTAAGCGTGTCTTCTCCGCCTCGTTATGTCGTGTTAAGCTTATGGTGTAGAAGTCTCTAGATCATTTAATTTGCTTCAAACTGTCCAAATAGTCCGGGGGGAAGGGGGGTCCACCCAAGTCGCCCAAACCAAACCAGATCGACCGCTCTGGGATCGGCACAGCTGACATGCGCCACATCGGTCATTACCCTTAGCTCAGGGCTAGTCTCCGACTACAGCAATGATGAGGCAGGTCTACAATATAAAATTGTTGGTTTTCGACTAATCTCGTGTTCTTTTCTGACTGCTAAGTTTGTTCTAGTGGGTCCAGTTTCCTCAACATAAGTGATTGTTGAAGGAAACGCGACCTATCTGCGTCTAATAATCAGCCGACAATAACTAGGCGGCCCACCATGAAGCCTGCTCTGGAGGCTATGATGATTTTACAGATATTTTTAGTTGCACATGGTACATGTCATGACGCTAATGTCACGCGATAAGTTTTGCGTGACGTTGCCAGCTTGCATCTTAAATAAGCCACACCTTGCGTCTTCAGGTATTCATCCAACACAGTTCCAGCCAGGAGGGAACTACCAACTTCACTCCTCCAAGAACATCGAGAGATAATCGAGAGCTGCTCACGCCGGAGGTTCGATTACGGTGAGTTTTTTTCAGCCAATTTAAACCTCTGAGTGTCGAACTGTTGTGGCTGTGCTACATCGACACCTTGTGTAGATTTCAGTTTTGTCATTCTTGTGTCTTTCCCAGAAGCTATCCCCGTATAATCCACCTGACTGCATTTGTGATCCGTCTCAAATTCAATGTGCTGATAAAAAACTTAAGCTTTCATCTTATATTTTTGTGGTTGTTGATTATAGCACTGAAATAGAAAAAGTTGACTTGCAGCATTTATAGTTAGTTCCAACTGCAAGTCTATGTGCATTAATAGTGCAACACTGGTGTTCAGAGGTCGTTTGTTTGTGCTTTCGAGCTCCGTTCCCGTGCCACTGGTCTAGCCCACTGTCCAAACTACCGTACATGTTGTCAAAGTGCCCAGCGACCCGTCCGTCTGCTCAACGCGGACCGCCCCACCACCCCGCCGACCAGCCAGCCCTGCTACCCCGCCACACCCACTGAGAAATGAGCTGAGATTGCAAGGGCACAGCCGATAGAATACCTTGTAGTAGTTTACAGTTGGAATGGAATTTTCTTAACCAAGCATTACAGTTTCCTTTCAATTTTTTTGTCATTATGTTGCCACACTTGTAAAAATGATAGAATTTTCACACGAGTTACTGGGTTGTTTTGTTCTTTATTCCCAACATCGTACGATGCAGAGTTGCTCCGGGATATGGCAGGTGCCCTATAAGGTCAATTATAACAATACATGTACATACCAAGACATAATTATACGGGCCAGAATCTAGTAAAAAAATTACACTATTTTTTTGTCGTAGAGACGGTTTGGGCGCGCGTCTGTTCACTTAACCAGCTTATGTACAGGAAGACAAACTTTCCTCCTCCGTAAACCTAGCCCCCCCCCCAATTTTTGCCCCAAATAATTCATACGCTGTCCAGACTATGTTCATGAGTCCCACCGACCGACACATCGTCAACTCACCTGGTCCATCAGATTCTGATCCAAGAACACCCTTCCAACAACCAACAAATCTGTCAGCTAATCCCATTGATTGTAAAGCCAGTGTCCCATTTGTCCGATAAACCGGTAGATAGTCCTTTATCAGTCATTAGTACGAGGGGTGTTTAGTAAGTTCTCGGCCACACCCAGAGACAAGGGCACAACTCAAATTTCTAGGTATAGTTATAAAGTATCAATCCTTTCATGAATGTCCATCAAAACTCAAATAATTTTGAACATTACTTATAAGGAGGGACAACGCGGCGCCTTTTTGAAAATCAGTAACGTTTTCTGAGAGAGAAGGACGGTTTACCTGCAAAGGTGTGTGGCTCAACTTTAGGCACTCTTTTTGCTCTACTTAGAGTCACCTACTAGTAGTACTACCCACCTAATATATACAACATTTAATGTAAAAGGATTTGGGTCTATTTTGACGATTCTCCATAGATTTCATGCCATGAGAAAAACAACATTTGGCTCCCGGCTCTGCTCACAGTTCTAGCATCTTCCTTACTCTTGTATTTCTCGCCACTTTTCAAACTGGCATCGCATGCAGCATAATAATCACAATCATCTTAGTTTTGATGGGCATTCCTGAAAGGTTCGTACTTCGTAATTGAAAAAAATCGTAACTATCCCCCATAAGGTGGGTTGTGCCCCTTGTTTCTGGGTGAGACAGAAAAATTATTGTACATGCATGAATGTTCCATTTATCTCAAAGCATTTTCAAGGCCTTTTTCCGTACAATATGTAAAACTTCAGAATCTTGACACCAGAATCTATTATCTAGTAAATCACGATTGGAATGAACAGATGACCACACGTTTTTCGCATGACTGCTTTGACCACAAAATGGCGACTCAGATTGAGCTGTGCTGGGAAGGCTGACTTTGTGCCCTGAGGATATTCACCCTGTCTGTTCACCATGTATGGAAGCTACTGTAACTAGCCATGCAATGGATGTATGGATGAAGTGATTGAGGATTTACTGAGTGAGTGAGCATGGGGGTGAGTGAGTCAGAGAGTAAGTGTGAGTGAGAGGGTGAGTGAGGGTGAGTGAGTGTGACTGAGTGAGTGAGGGTGAGTGAGGGTGAGTGAGGGTGAGTGAGGGTGAGTGAGGGTGAGTGAGGGAGGGTGAGTGAGTGAGGGTGAGTGAGTGTGTGAGTGAGGGTGAGTGAGTGAGGGTGAGTGAGGGTGAGTGAGTGAGGGTGAGGGTGAGTGAGTGATTGAGGGTGTGTGAGTGAGGGCGAGTGAGTGTGTGAGTGAGTAAGGGTGAGTGAGTGAGGGTGAGTGAGTGAGTGAGAGTGTGTGAGTGACAGCTAGCTGAGTGAGCGAGTGAGTGAGTGGATTCTAAGTATGCTCGAAGAAAAGTCTGACGATTGGTTATAAATGTAGCCAAACATTGAGAAAAGCCTGAGTCTAAAACAGCTGAATGTCTTCACAGATTATCCTCAAGCACTTTGGCGTGTCCCTATGGTGCAGTGGTCTGCACTTCTGTCACCACATCTGATTAAAATCATTAGAATCAGAAGGCCCAAGTTCGCGCCAGAGTAGGACATGTCTGGACAAGAGGTGCACTGAGCCATACCAACGACTTTATAAAAATGGTACATACCTCTGAAACAGTATGGAAGTTAAACGCTGAGGCTCCACTGCCAGTAGACTAGCCCCCTGCTGCAGTGATTGCACCACACAAAACGGAGATGGCTCTGCCCTATACGCTTTATTGTGTGTGTGTGTGGGGGGGGGGACTTTAACTTTAATTAAAGTTAAAGTCCCCCCACACATATATAACTTGCCTTAGTCCAAAGTCATGACGTCAGAACAATGTTCGTAACAATGTCTCTCCAACCTGATTTTATCATTTTAGTGAACTTTTCAAGTGACCAATGAATAGGACTGGTGGTGATTAAAAATGTGAAAATAACTTTAAGTCAAGTACTAGGCAAATGAATGTGGCAAGCAATGGCCCCACCCAAAAGACTACATCAAAATTGCACACTACAGCAGCCAGGAAACCCAACAGGGTCCAAACTCTAACAATAATCATTTGATAGGACAGGACCTAACCACCTACATAGTTTCAAGACAGTCCACTCAAATCTTCTTGAGCTATGCTGTTTAACCACAAACAAACTATTAATAAAGTATTATGGCATCAAAATCATAACCTGCTTTGAAAAGGAAATTTAGTTTAAAACATTTCCCATGGTCCCACTAGCAAGTAAAATTGAGGTTGTTACTGACCTGCCCTTCACCATTCAAAATCCATTTTGCGTGAATCGTAGTGACGTATTGTTTTGGGCTAAAAGTGGGGGGAGGTTGGGGTAGACAGAGGTTGAGAGTGTGTCTGACTTCTGCACACAAGTGGACAAACACGCACTCAAAATGTCACTGTGACAGATTTTTGCCCCTATAATTACATCAGCTGCTGACTTGGTATGTGTATTGTATTGTGTAGTTATCCTTGACCCTATATGTCACCTGAAACACCCCGGAGCATGTTTGCAGACGTTATCGTAGAATGTGAGTCATACTAACACCACAAAACAGATAACCCAGCGACTCATGGGAAAAATGCTATTATTTGTACTACATATACATGTGCAGCAATGACAAAAAAGTGTATTATTTTTGGAGTATATTAATGAGACAAAAGAACATTACAAAATATATGCGCGAGTCTGACAACCCCCTTAGATATGAAAAAAAATAAATGCATTTTCCCATCTCTGACTCAAATACTTCTGTTTACCTCATTTGCTTTAGAATCAAATATGCCTTTTGACCTTAAGTGTTTCTTCCTGAAGGATTTCCTGTGAGGTGTCTCGAAGATGTCGTCCAAGAAGCTGTTCCCTACCGGCGAGGCAGCTCCGGAAGGTTCCATGGGTCGCTATGGCAACCGGCGGTCCGTTGGAATCTTCATGGCGCTGTCAGGAATGGCGGCTGTGGTGAGTTTCGTCGCCCTGCTGTTCATGGTGCGGGAGAACGCCTCAATGCGGGATCAGCAAATGGCGTTCATGAATGACGTACGAGGCCAGCTTCAGGACCTGATGCAATGGAAGCAAGAGTTTAAATCAGAGGTAAGGAACGGTAACAATATTATTGGGTATTTTTTTTATTGTACAACGCGGCGGCATATCCATATGCTTGTCGAGACACAGCTCCCTTCCCCATGCACTATTCATAATTAGTGCCCTAAACTTGTGTCTGTGTGCGTGTGTGTGCGTGCATGTGTGCTTGTTTGTATGCATTTGTAAGTGTGTGTGTTTGTGCATGTGTGTGCATATGTGTACATGAGTAATGAGACTGTATGTGTGTGTGTGCGTGCATGTGTATCCAAGACTAAGAACCCAAGATGAGACCCAAAAACTAGAACCCGGGACCCGAGACTAGAACCCGAGACCCAAGACTAGAACCCGAGACCAGAGACCAGAACCCAGGACCCGAGACCCGACACTGGAACCCAGGACCCGAGACTAGAACCCAGGACCCGAGACTAGAGTCTAGAATGAGACCCGAGACTAGAACTCAAGACTAGAACCCAGGATACGAGACTAGAACCCAAGACTAGAACCAAGGACCCGAGACTAGATCCCAGAATGAGACCCGAGACTAGAACCCAAGACTAGAACCCGGGACCCGAGACTAGAACCCGAGACTAGAAGCCAAGACTAGAACCCAAGACCCAAGACTAGAACCAGACACCCGAGACTAAAACCCAGGACCCGAGACTAGAACCAAGGACCCGAGACTAGAACCAAGGTCCCGAGACTAGAACCCAGGACCCGAGACTAGAACCCAGGAGAATAGACAAGAACCCAGGAACCGAGACTAGAACCCAGGACCCGAGACTAGAACCTTGGACCCGAGACCCGAGACTAGAACCCAAAACTAAAACCCAGGACCCAAGACCCGAGACTAGAACCCAAAACTAGAACCCAGGACCCAAGACTAGAACCCGAGACCCAAGACTAGAACCCAGGACCCAAGACTAGAACCCGAGACCCAAGACTAGAACCCAGGACCCAAGACTAGAACTCGAGACCCGAGACTAGAACCCGAGACCCAAGACTAGAACCCAAGACCCAAGACTAGAACCAGACACCGGAGACTAAAACCCAGGACCCGAGACTAGAACCAAGGACCCGAGACTAGAACCAAGGTCCCGAGACTAGAACCCAGGACCCGAGACTAGAACCCAGGAGCCGAGACTAGAACCCAGGAACCGAGACTAGAACGCAGGACCCGAGACTAGAACCCAGGAACCGAGACTAGAACCCAGGACCCGAGACTAGAACCCGGGACCCGAGACCCGAGACTAGAACCCAAAACTAAAACCCAGGACCCGAGACCCGAGACTAGAACCCAAAACTAGAACCCAGGACCCAAGACTAGAACCCGTGACCCAAGACTAGAACCCGAGACCAGAGACCAGAACCAAGGACCCGAGACCCGAGACTAGAAACCAGGACCCGAGACTAAAACCCGGGACCCGAGACAAGAGCCTAGAATGAGACCCGAGACTAGAACCCAAGACTAGAACCAAGGATACGAGACTAGAACCAAAGACTAGAACCCAGGACCCGACACTAGAACCCAGAATGAGACCCGAGACTAGAACCCAAGACTAGAACCCAAGACTAGAACCCAGGACCCGAGACTAGAACCTGAGACCCAAGACTAGAACCAAGGACCCGAGACTAGAACCCAGGACCCGAGACTAGAACCCAGGACCCGAGACTAGAACCCAGGACCCGAGACTAGAACCCAGGACCCGAGACCCGAGACTAGAACCCAGGACCCGAGACCCAAGACTAGAACCCAAAACTAGAACCCAGGACCCGAGACCCGAGACTAGAACCCAAAACTAGAACCCAGGACCCGAGACTAGAACCCAGGACCCGAGACTAGAACCCAGGACCCGAGACTAGAGCCAAGAATGAGACCCGAGACTAGAACTCAAGACTAGAACCCAGGATACGAGACTAGAACCCAAGACTAGAACCCAGGACCCGAGACTAGAACCCAGAATAAGACCCGAGACTAGAACCCAAGACTAGAACCCGGGACCCGAGACTAGAACCCGAGACTAGAAGCCAAGACTAGAACCTGAGACCCGAGACTCGAACCCGAGACCCAAGACTAGAACCAGACACCCGAGACTAAAACCCAGGACCCGAGACTAGAACCAAGGACCCGAGACTAGAACCAAGGTCCCGAGACTAGAACCCAGGACCCGAGACTAGAACCCAGGACCCGAGACTAGAACCCAGGAACCGAGACTAGAACCCAGGACCCGAGACTAGAACCCGGGACCCGAGACTAGAACCCAAAACTAAAACCCAGGACCCGAGACCCGAGACTAGAACCCAAAACTAGAACCCAGGACCCAAGACTAGAACCCGAGACCCAAGACTAGAACCCGAGACCAGAGACCAGAACCCAGGACCCGAGACCCGACACTTGAACCCAGGACCCGAGACTAAAACCCAGGACCCGAGACTAGAACCCAGAATGAGACCCGAGACTAGAACCCAAGACTAGAACCAAGGATACGAGACTAGAACCAAAGACTAGAACCAAGGATACGAGACTAGACCAAAGACTAGAACCGAGACTAGAACCCAAGACTAGAACCCAAGACTAGAACCTGAGACCCGAGACTAGAACCTGAGACCCAAGACTAGAACCAAGGACCCGAGACTAGAACCCAGGACCCGAGACTAGAACCCAGGACCCGAGACTAGAACCCAGGACCCGAGACTAGAACCCAGGACCAGAGACTAGAACCCAGGACCCGAGACCCGAGACTAGAACCCAGGACCCGAGACCCAAGACTAGAACCCAAAACTAGAACCGAGGACCCGAGACCCGAGACTAGAACCCAAAACTAGAACCTAGGACCCGAGACCCAAGACTAGAACCCAAGACTAGAACCTGAGACCCGAGACTAGAACCTGAGACCCAAGACTAGAACCAAGGACCCGAGACTAGAACCCAGGACCCGAGACTAGAACCCAGGACCCGAGACTAGAACCCAAAACTAGAACCGAGGACCCGAGACCCAAGACTAGAACCCAAGACTAGAACCCGAGACCCGAGACTAGAACCTGAGACCCAAGACTAGAACCAAGGACCCGAGACTAGAACCCAGAACCCGAGACTAGAACCCAGGACCCGAGACTAGAACCCAGGACCCAAGACTAAAACCCAAGACTAGAACCCAGGACCCGAGACTAGAACCCGAGACCCAAGACTAGAACCCGAGACGCAAGACTAGAACCCGGGACCCGAGACTAGAACTCGAGACCCGAGACTAGAACCCAGGACCCGAGACTAGTACCCAGGACCCGAGACTAGAACCCAGGACCCGAGACTAGAACCCAGGGCCCGAAAATAGAACCCAGGACCCGAGACCCAAGACTAGAACCCAAAACTTGAACCCGAGACCAAAAACTAGAACCCAGGACCCGAGACTAGAACCCAGGACCCGAGACTAAAACCAAGGACCCGAGACTAGAACCCAGGACCCGAGACTAGAACCCAAGACTAGAACCCATGACCCGAGACTAGAACCCGAGACCCAAGACTAGAACCCGAGGCACAAGACTACAACCCAGGGCCCGAGACTAGGACCCGAGACCCGAGACTCGAACCCGAGACGCAAGACTAGAACCCAGGGCCCGAGACTAAAACTCGAGACCCGAGACTAGAACCCAGGACCCGAGACTAGAACCCAGGACCCGAGACTAGAAACCAATACCAGGACCCAGGACCCGAGACTAGAACCCGAGACCCAAGACTAGAACCCGAAATGCAAGACTAGAACCCAGGACCCGAGACTAGAGCCTAGAATGAGACCCGAGACTAGAACCCATGACCCGAGACTAGAAATTGAGACCCGAGACTACAACCCAAGACCCAAGACTAGAACCCAGGACCTGAGCCTAGATCCCAGGACCCGAGACTAGAACCCGGCCCAGGACCTGAGACTAGAACCCAAGACTAGAACCCAGGACCGGAGACTAGAACCCGAGACCCAAGACTAGAACCCGAGACGCAAGACTAGAACCCAGGACCCGAGACTAGAACTCGAGACCCGAGAATAGAACCCAGGACCCGAGACTAGAACCCAGGACCCGAGACTAGAACCCGGGACCCGAGACTACAACCAAAGACCGAAGACTAGAACCCAGGACCCGAGACTAGAACCGAGGACCCGAGAATTGAACACAGGACCCGAGACTAGAACCCAAGACCCGAGACTAGATACCGGGACCCGAGACTATAGAACCCATGACCCGAGACTAGAACCCAGGACCAGAGACTAGAACCCGAGACGCAAGACTAGAACCCAGGCCCCGAGACTAGAACTCGAGACCCGAGACTAGAACCCAGGACCCGAGACTAGAACCCGAGACGTAAGACTAGAACCCAGGACCCGAGACTAGAACTCGAGACCCGAGACTAGAACCCAGGACCCGAGACTAGAACCCAGGACCCGAGACTAGAACCCAATACAAGAACCCAGGACCCGAGACTAGAACCCAAGACTCGAGACTAGAACTCAGATTGCGACCCGAGACTAGAACCCAGAATGAGACTAGAACCCAGGACCCGAGACTAGAACCAAGAATGAAACCCGAGACTAGAACCAAGAATGAGACACGAGTCTAGAACCCAGCACCTGAGACTAGAACCCAGCACCCGAGACTAGAACTCGAGACCCAAGACTAGAACCCGAAACTAGAACCCAAGACCCAGAGTAGAACCCAGAATGAGACCCGTGACTAGAACCCAGAATGACACCCGAGACTAGAACCAAGAATGACACCCGAGACTAGAACCCGGCACCCGAGACTAGAACCCCGGACCCGAGACTAGAACACGAGACTAGAACCCAGGACCCGAGACTAGAACCCAGGATAAGACCCGAGACTAGAACCCGGGACCCGAAACTAAAACCCAGCATCCAATAGAGATTATTAGAACCAGGACCCGAGATTAGAACCTGGGACCCGAGAGTAGACCCCGGGACACATGTGTATGTGTGTTTGTGTGTGTGTGTGTGTGTGTGTGTGTGTGTGTGTGTGTGTGTGTGTGTGTGTGTGTGTGTGTGTGTGTGTGTGTGTGTGTATGTGTGTGCGTGTGTCTAGTGTGCATGCATTTCTATGTGTGTGTATGTGTGTCTGTGCATCTGTTCCTGTGTGTGTGTGTGCGTGTGTCTGTGCATGTGTTTCTGTGCATGTGTTTCTGTGTGTACTTGTATGTGTGTGTGTGTGCACGTTTAATGTGTTCCCACACTACAGTATCACTACATAT
This sequence comes from Branchiostoma lanceolatum, assembly GCA_035149815.1. Classification (NCBI taxonomy): domain Eukaryota; kingdom Metazoa; phylum Chordata; class Leptocardii; order Amphioxiformes; family Branchiostomatidae; genus Branchiostoma; species Branchiostoma lanceolatum. The sequence goes on from CM068866.1 coordinate 32,940,507, forward strand.
ATATGAACTTAGTCTAGTAATTATGTTTAACCTTTAGGCTTGATTGTAGTTGTCCACTCTAACGGAAAGACAATCGCCTTGTTGACAGACCACCGCGCCGGTCAGCCCTGAGGGCCCCGCTAATGACATGGGCTCAACTGAAGACTGGCGACGTGATGACAGCGCCACCGTTTGGAAAAGTGGGGAAGTGCACCACAGAGCCAAGAGGGCGTCAACGACGGCATTGAATGCCAATGATGTCATACGCATTGTGTTTGGCAAACTGAAAAGTAAATGATCTCTCTCTCTCTCTCTCTCTCTCTCTCTCTCTTGATCTTCTTCTTTTTCTCAAGTCACCTCTTCTATCTGCCACACACTTCCTCTCCAGTGCTCCGCAACTGTCCATCCTTTTACGGTCATGGCTTCCAGATCCTCTCTTGATTGAAGCAAAATAAATACACTATCTTTCTCACTGTCTCTTGCTGTCTCAGAGTCTGTCCTTCTTGCCCTCTTGCTCTTATTTCTGTTTCTCTTCCTGTCTCCTTGTCTGAGGACAGAAAGTGCATGTGTATAGCTGCAGTCATTGCTATTTATAACTAATACCATATAAGAATGCAATCCCATGGTTGAATTTTTATGAAATCGACAGGCCTCAAATGTTGGTCTAGAACCTCCAGTGATGGAAACAGCTTCTGCGCCAAAATACGAGGAAGGGACGGGGCAGATGGACAACAGGGCCCGTCCGGTCCACCCGGAGACCCAGGAAGGGACGGGGCAGACGGACAACAGGGCCCGTCCGGTCCACCCGGAGACCCAGGAAGGGACGGGGCAGACGGACAACAGGGCCCGCCCGGTTCAAAAGGCCAGACCGGTCCACCTGGAGACCCAGGGAGGGATGGAACAGACGGACAACAAGGCCCGCCTGGTCCACAAGGCCCGCCCGGTCCTCAAGGCCCGCCCGGTCTACCCGGACCTCCTGGACAGGTAAACAGTCAGCAACATATTTCGTACAAATAAAGTAATGCTACAAATCCGTACATTATGCTTTACAGCAACATCTCACCTGATGTATACCTTTGTCTATTTGACTGTTGAGGCACCACAGAAGATCTGGCAACCAGTTTTTCCCATCCTTCTAGGTTTTTTGTTCTTCTTAAATGTTTCACTTAACGCCATGACTACCCATTCTCTGATATTATCCTCCCATCTATGGATCTGATCAGGGAGCGCATCATTCTGATCTTGGAACTGAGCTTTATATTCTTATGTTCCAAGATAGGTCTTCCAGCCATTCGTAGATTAGGGCCTGTACCAGTGTGTTGCATTTGGTCCAATTTTTTTGAAGTTTCACATTTTTCCACTTTCAGTACTGTACGTAACAGTAAATTTTACTACAAGTGATACCCTGCATCGCCCTTTAAAATTTTTTTGGTTAGTGACAAGCAGTTCAAAAGTTGTGCTCCATGATAGACTTTTATTGTATACCATGGGCAGTATGCAAACACTACGTAATAAAAGCTCTCATAAAATTTTTCTGTGTAATTAGAAGTATCAAGAAAAATAAGAAAGCATTTTGTTGTAGACAAAGTGTATTATATTGTTAGTGTTTAGTGTACTAGTCACATTCATGCCTGTCCCCTTTGTTTACAGTGTTCCTGTCCGGAGTCGACCACCCAAACTCCTGAAGTCACGACTGCTCCTCCTGTAGGTGAGTTTCAGTCCGAGCATCTCACAGTTCTGATGCTCAAAGTTCACTATATATAGTGTTGGGTCTTATGTGTCTGATGTCACAATTATGTTGTGCAGTCAGTGCAGACCAGGGCAAAGAATGGCAATAGCATTATGGTATCATAGTGCCTTAGCATTTTGGTTTGTAAGGGACATTTGTAAAATATCAAGTGTGGAGTCTATGTACATCTAGTATTTAAAAAATATATATAATTAGTTGATTGGAAGCTATCAGGAATGGCCGGAACAGCTGTTCTACCACTTAAAAGTGGACAAACTCCTTCTCTAATTGAAACTGGTCATTAACTTTCTGATGGTGTAGCATCTTCAAGATTAAATGGGGGTTATACAATGTCATGTATATGAAAGAAGTACTTCTATCCTGCCTTCTTTAATAACATCTGCATTTATTGTTTTGTAATCACAGTTTGCTATTGCCTGAAGTGTGTTATTTGCCGTACAGCAACACAGTAATAATGTTTCCACCATCGACAACTATGTCCCACGTCAACATGTCATATGAAGATGCAGCAATGTTTTAGCTCGTATTGACTCTGTTCCCTGCTACTTACCGTTTCCCAGAGGCAGACTGCAGTGACTATTATGCTTCCGGACAGACGACCAGCGGAGTCTACACACTTAGCTCCGGTGTACAGGCCTACTGTGACATGGATACAGCAGGTAAATATTGTTTGACTTTCCCATTAAACTAACGACATCACACAAGGCAACACCCACTCCACTGCCCAACTCGGCCAAAACATACCGACACAAAACTAAATCGTAGAAATGCAGAAGTTGCACCTGTCCAACTCTCTGTTGTGGGTTAAACAGCTACATGTTCATGGATGTCCATGTTATATTCCAGTCAATCTCCTTCACAAAACGAACACAATCTATGATGTTATCAATTAGTCTACAACGAAAGTTATTGAGTGTTTGCCCTTTTCCACACGTGTGCAGGAACTAAATCGTAGGAATGCAAAAGTTGCGTCAACTCTGAGTCTTATTGGTTAAACAGCTATTTTGGTGGATTTGCCACGGTTGGTCTATCTCTGTCAGTCTATTATCTCCTGGCAAATCAAACACCTTCTGGGGTGTCATCATGTACAGTAGCACTTTTACAGTCTACGTTTGCATTCTTAGAGTTACTGTACAAGTGTTTTCTGCCTTTTCCCCACACATACAGGAGGCGGCTGGACTGTGATCCAGCGGCGGCAGGACGGGTCGGTTCCCTTCAACCGGACCTGGGAGGAGTACAAACAGGGCTTTGGGGACAAGGACGGGGAGTACTGGCTGGGGAACGAGAACATCCACCTCCTGACCCAGCAGAAAAACTATGCGCTCCGCATCGACATGATGAATTGGGAAAATCAGACGGCTTTCGCGGAATACAGCACATTCAGGTCGGTACTTCTCCTAGTGAGAATTCTGGGCAGACAGCACAGTTAGGAAATTCAATTTAGTTCCATGGAAATACATGTTTTTGATCATCTAGACGCACAGAAAAATATAGGAAATGCACTTTCCTGAATTTCTATATTTTGAAAACTCCTGTTCTTAGACTACTGGGAAGCTATAAGGAAGGTTACCCCATGTACTTGCACAAGCACGTACAGAACAACCACACAGTGTAGCCTCAGATCACTTCTGTCCTGCCTCTCTGACTGAAAACCATCATAGCCATTTAATCATTTAACTTTGTTGTTTGGCTCAGGGTGTTTACATCTACAGCAATGAATTTCTCCCACAGACAAATAGTTAACCACCATCGACCTATATCAACATTACGTGTGGTACTGAAGAAGTTCAAATCATTGTTTATCAACAGCAGCCATAATCTCCTCTTCCCTCTCATGATCAGCTACCATTTATGTCTCTCCCATTTCTTGGGGTCCAATCCTGTTTTGTTGTTTGAGAGCATCTCTCAGGCCAGAATCAGGAAAAACTCATGTATGATTTCCTGTCCCCATCCAGAGTGTCTGGTGAGTTGGACCAGTACCGGGTGAGAGTTTACGGGTATACAGGAACCGCGGGAGATGAAATTATTCATGACAACAACGGGCAGAGGTTCTCCACTGTGGACCGGGACAATGATGACTGGTACAACCATTGTTCTCAGGAGTTCGGACAGTCCGGCTGGTGGTTTGGGGCCTGCAGCCAATCCGTTCTCAACGGCCGCTACCTGGGCAACTGTGGGAACTCCTGTCCAGCCTATCAAGGTGTGGTGTGGCGCCGCTGGGGTGGTTCGTATGAGTCCATGAAGTCCGTGTCTGTGAAAATCAGGCCATCCGCAGAACCGCAGGATGCAGGTGAGTCCGAGTATCTCAGGGTTCTGATGCTGCAGGTGTTGGGTCTTACAGGTCTGACGTCACAGTTATGTTGTGTATGAATTATTGGAAGCTATAAAGAATGGCAGGAACAGCTGTTCTGAACCACTTGAAATTGGACAAACCCCCTTTAATTGTAACTGATCATTAGCTAGACCCTTGTAACTTCTGATGGTGCAGAATCTTTAAGATTAAATGGGGGTTATATATAAAAGAAGACTTCTATGAGTCTTGTTTCAGGCCGTCTGCATTTATTGTTTTGTAATCAAGGTTTCCTCACTTAGTTTTCATGGAACGTTCGAAAACCACTACGTCACGTGCGGGCGTCATGTTGGATGATAACCTGGCAGAATACCGCATAAAACTAAGAGTAAATAATATTTTCCTATTTGTTAAACCGTGCTTTGTGTGTTCACTTGATAATTAAAAGTTTAGGCAATTTTGCCTGGCCCAATTTCGTCCAGCATTTACCGATGTTCAAAATCGGCCCATTCATATAAAATGAAATCAGACTGTAACGTTAGCATCGTAAAGAACACTTTGATGAACTTTCTTACAAATTGTAAACGTCTCCCGTAGATATTGCCTGGGAGAATATTGCCTGTAGTATTGGCGCAATTTGCTCGGCAACAGTTTTCAGGAGGCGAGGTGGTATTCCGTCTGGCCCTGTGGCCTTGCTGGGGTTAAGACTGGAGAGTTGTTTGGCTACCCCCTCCACTGAGATGTTAAGGGAGGGGATAGTTGGAGCTACGGGTTCACCAAGGGTAGGAACGGTGAATTTATCCTCCCTGGTAAACACTGACTCAAACTGGGCTCCCAGGGCATCAGCCTTTTCATTGGGGTCAGATGTTAGCACCCCCTGATGTCTTATAGGGCGGATGTGCAGAGTCTTGTCTGATGGATTTGACATAGCTCCAAAAGTCCTTGGGATTCTCCTCAATGTTGGAAACACATCAACATTTTATGTAAAGATGCAGTGTTTTAGCTAATTTCAATGAAGATGGTGTGTTTTAGCTAACATTGACTCTGTTCCCTATGAACGCTTAGAACAAATGATGTTGGACAGGGCGATATGGAGTGATGTGTGTACTTATTTAGTCCCGGCCGATGGCCGATAGATGATGATGATGACTCTGTTCCCTACTACTTACCATTTCCCAGACTGCGCTGACTATTATGCCTCCGGACAGACGACCAGTGGAGTCTACACACTTAGCTCCGGTGTACAGGCCTACTGTGACATGGATACAGCAGGTAAATATTGTCTACAGACAGGCAAGGATCTGTCTTATACACAGGTGTGCCTTATAGATATACACCTGTTTAAGGTTTGATCAACATCACTCAAGGCGACACCCACTCCCCTAACTCGGCCAAGACAATTACAGACACAAAACTAAATCATAGAAATGCAGAAGTTGCACCAACACTCTGTTGCGGGTTAAACAGCTACATTTTCATGGATGGCCATGTTATATTCCAGTCAATCTCCTTCACAAAACGAACACCTTCTATGATGTCATCAGTTACAGTCTACAACGAAAGTTATTGAGTGTTTACCCTTTTCCACACGTGTGCAGGAACTAAATCATAAGAGCGCAAAAGTTGCATCAACGCTGAGTCTTATTGGTTAAACAGCTATTTTGATGGATTACCAGGGTTGGTCTATCTCTGTCAGTGTATTATCTCCTGGCGAAGCAAACACCTTGCATGTCATCATGTACAGTACTGTAGCTCTTTTACAGTCTATATTTACATTGTAAGTACGAATCTTTGCCCTTTTCCACACATGTACAGGAGGCGGCTGGACTGTGATCCAGCGGCGGCAAGACGGGTCGGTTCCCTTCAACCGGACCTGGGAGGAGTACAAACAGGGCTTTGGGGACGTGAACGGGGAGTACTGGCTTGGGAACGAGAACATCCACCTCCTGACCATGCAGAAGGACTGTGCGCTGCGGATCGACATGTCTGATTGGCAGGGGGACAGTCGCTACGTGGAATACAGCTCGTTTAGGTTGGTACTACACCTTCTGGGCAGACAGCACAGTTAGGTATTTGCTCCCACAGAAAGGTGTGGTGAATGCAAAGAAAACAAGAAAGCTTTTAACTTGTTTTGGTACAAAATCATACAAATCATTCATTAAACATTCCAAACAAGTTGTTCATGGTGTGGTTTGTATATGCACCATGAACATCATCCATGCCATACGATTTCAAACTAGGTTACTGCCTTCTGCTGGCATAATGAAGTAGGACCACACAAATTGGCAAACTTACACATGCCTCTGTGGAGCGAACGGATTATGCCCCCTTCCCCTCACTATACACGGGGCGATATAATTCTCCGAACGGATTATGCCCCCCGGATTATTTGTTGGAAAAAGGAACGAAACTTTAAGGAAGTACAGTGTATCATTACTCATGAGAACGCACATGTCGTAACGTTATGATTCACCAAATCATGATAAGGAATTAGTTTTTCAGCTTGCAATCCGTGATCAATCATGACATAGTTTGGGAGTCTACTAGTGCAGTCATATTTTTACGTTTTTATTTCCTTGAACTACCAATTGCAAATGAAAGGCTTTATGAATTACACCGAGAATATTAACACAAACCTGGTATCTTATGGAGACATGTAGGTGGTCGGGAAATGCCTGACTTACCGTTCAAAATAGCCCTGAAATCCGGACGCGGCCATCCATGTTACAGCCTCTAGTATTAGATCTCACGAATATGCCAAGGAATCTGATCTGAGCCTCAAATTTCACGAATATGTACATGCCCTTCCGCCGTACAACAGTCATGCTTAGCGAACTCTCCTGTCACCAGACATATCCCAGTGTTGTACAAGCAAGAAATTTTCAACGATTTATGTTCATTACAAAACATAAACTTTTAAAGGAAAACTGTACATTGTTTTATCACATCGTTTGCATTGTTGAATATTAATCTACATTGTAACATTTTGCAACCGTGCAGCATTTTCTATGTTGGGCCCACAGAAGAAAGTGTACAGGCCGTGCCGTGCTGTTTGGAAGGTATAAATAGCCGACCATGCAGTCTAAGTCATGGTCGTATGGGAAAAATTGGTAATTTTCAAACTTCTTTCCTAAATTTCTATATTTTGGAAACTACAGCTGTCCTACTTGCAAGCTACAAGGAAGTTCTACATGTATTGTTGACACACAAACAACTGTAATAGTACACTCCCAAAAATGCTTTTTCTTATTTTTCTTGTTTTCTTGATTTTTCTTATTGAGAGAAAGATTTTCTTCCATTAAGAATTTCAAGAAAATCAAGAAACCTTACGCAAAACCTTTGAATGTTAGATCTTACATTAAGAGTTTTATTCTTGTTTTTCTTAGGTGAAGATAGGATTTCTAGTATGATTTTTGTATCAGCAAGAATATTCTAGAAATGCTAGTCAATCTTTCTTCCTTATTCTTCACACAATATTTGCTTCTTGTTTGGTCAAATGGAGTATTTTACAGAATCTACTCTTAAGATTTTTATTATTGCCATACATGCATTTTTCTTTAGACTTTCACTTCACTAGGAAAAAATTCTTGACATTTCTTGTTTTCTTAATTAAGGAAGTCTGAGAAATATGATTCTTGCAATTCTTAGTAATATCTAAGAAGATGTAAGGATTTTCTTGACCAAATACAGTTATTTTCTTGACCAAATACAGTTAAGAAAAAATGAGAAAATCAAGAAACTGTAAAACAAGTAATTCCCAAGTGTTTTTCTGTTCGAATTCCTTTTCCACAAAGTTAAAGAAAGATGATTCCTGCTTTTCTGTGTTATCTAAAGATGGAAAGTGAAATGAAAGTTCGAATTTGCATGATTTCCTTTATTTTCTTAACATTGTAAAGTTCAAGAAGATAATTATTGTTTTTCTTGTAATAAGAAAATAGATTATGCTAATTCAATACTCCCATCATCCTTTGCTGTAAGTTTGAATGTGGACCGTTGAGTTTGGGCTCCGGCTGCATTTGCTTGATGTGCGCTTTAGATCTTACAATACTAGGGAAAGATGTCGCTAGTTTCATGAGGACACCGTTTGGTATCATGTGGGACTCACTACACAACGTAGATGACTTGTCTTAAGTTCCAAAATGCTTCCTCAGGCCAACGCCATCAACAGATAAGCTCCAGGTATGTTATAGCCTGTCTTGCATGAAAATAACTTATTTCCCAAGTAGATACTCTAAGTTTTGTGTTTGTGGTTGCATGATACAGCCAACCAGTAATTGCAGAACATGTACGTTTAGTGCAGTTATACCTAAAAGGTACTAAAAAAGTTAAAGTATATCATTTTCAAGCAAATGCACAAGCCCCCCCCTCCCCCTACATGTATACAGGGGAGGGGGGCGATATAAGAAATGACAGTCACTAAGTCTTTGTGTGTTTTTCTAGGCTTAGAAACCTTTGTTGTGTTTGTGGTTGCATGCTAACCAGTAATTGCAGAACATGTACGTTAAGTGCAGTAATACCTACAAGGTACTAAAAAGTATAAGTATAACATTTTCAAGCAAATGCACAAGCCCCCATCCCCATGCATGTATATGGGGGAGGGGGGCGATATAGGAAAATGACAGTCACTAAGTCTTTGTGTATTTTTCTAGGCTTAGAAACCTTTGTTGTGTTTGTGGTTGCATGCCAACCAGTAATTGCAGAACATGTACGTTAAGTGCAGTAATACGTATACCTACAAGGTACTAAAAAAGTATAAGTATAACATTTTCAAGCAAATGCACAAGCCCCCATCCCCATGCATGTATAAGGGGGAGGGGGGCGATGTAGGAAAATGACAGTCATCGTCATCTGTTTTTTTTTTTTTTTTCTAGACTTGGAAACCTGTTGGACCAAAGAAGATGCCCCCGTCTCAAGTTTGGAAAATCTTTCAACAATAACAAGTCATTGATTATAAGAAGGACAGCTACAACACTGCAGAACTGACAGTTTTAGAAGGACAATTAGTTATTTGTATGAGCACAGAGAAAATGTGCTTTTATCACAGCATCAAATGTGAAACATTTATCGAAACAATTGTATTGCAAATTGGTTAATCTTTGCAATCCTTGGTTAAGAATGGGCGTTAGAAAGAAAAATCCAAAACTGTGTATTAAACAATTAGATCAATAATAATAAATATGATTGGAACATGTTTACATTATATTATCATTGATTTTTTAAATGGTATTCTTGATTCAAGACCCCCATCTTAGTTCAAGATTGTTTCTAGGTTTAAGGAATTTATTCTTGAGGACAGAAAGGTATTCCTACAACAAGAACCTCACTCTTAGTGCAAGAAACTCATTCTAGGTGTAAGAAATTCATTCTTGAGGTCAGAAAGGTATTCCTATTTCAAGAACCTCGCTCTCAGTGGAAGAAACTCATTGTAGATTTAAGAAATTCATTCTGGAGGACAGAAAGGTATTCCTATTTCAAGAACCTCACTCTTAGTGCAAGAAACTCATTCTAGGTGTAAGAAATTCATTATTGAGGTCAGAAAGGTATACTCTCCAAGCAGAGCTAGGGTTTCGGCTGGTTTTTGACGTATTCTTAGGCGTTTTGTCATGCCTTCTACTTTGTCATCGTTTTTGTTGTGTCGCCAACCCAAGCTCTGCAGGCAGACGGAAGCTTCAATGCCTAATAAACCTAATCACTCCAACACATTACAAGCGTTTCACAAGAAAGTGCGAAGCGTGCCCGGCCAGGCACGGGATTCCCTCCCCACGCGCCATAGAACTTCCGGCCCAGTTTCACCAAGGACATAATCCTCTAGTAATAATCCTCGGTCTATCGGTCGTGGCCATGTTTTCATGCCATGTTCTTACGCTTCCCCTACTCGTTGGCTAACTGCAATTACTTTAGTATGAAAATAACAGCTCAACGTGCAGCCAAAGACATCTGGAGTTTACAAAGTCTCCGCGATACTCAACTACGATCCAGGCCATTTGGGCCGTCGTACCAGAAGATGATATACAGCCCGAAATAGCCATAGATTCTCTCATTTTTAATCCCCACTGCGAAAATGCAATGCTGTATAGTGGGAGGATATCGTAGAATCTCAAAAAGTCTCTAAACTACCACCCACAAATAACGTTACATACAAAACAGTCAGGACGTCATGTTGGAAAGTCGCTTCAATGTCCGTCAACAAATGACTTGCCTATCGTGACCGCACTTCATTTACACCACCCAAAAACCATCAAAGAACGAATCACACAAAAATCTGTACAATCCTCTGGTGTCATTTGGGGATTTTTAAGTCTCTGTTGGTAGAACTCCGTCGCCCATTTCGCTGTTGTTGTTGAAAAGTTCCGTCCAATCTGAAAACAGCAAGCGGCGGCATTGGTAACCGCATGTAACATAAACAAGGTACGTGTTCCCGTTCATAATCCATACGATGCCTCAGATAATGATAATTTCTAGTAATGCAGTTCAAGTTTATACGTAATACACATTTATTTCATACGTCTTGTTCATGCATCATTGTATTTTTCTTGTGAGGTATCCAATGGAAATGAACGTTATGATGCTATCAATGATCATACCGGCGTGGGATCGTGGACACCAGCCTGTCGCATGAATAGGGCAGTCAGCGGGGGACCGGCGCGGCCTGGTGAATGCCGCTCTACACTTGCCGGATGTGTGATAATCCGGGGCAGTAAAATTGTTACCACTAATGATAATCTAATGGTTCTCGGGGAGGAGTACTGTCACCTTTCTTCAATGGAAGTAAATAGGTTTGCCCCGCCCCGAGGTCAGTGCCTGCAGAGCTTGGGTTGGCGACACAACAAAAACGATGACAAAGTAGAAGGCATGATAAAACGCCTAAGAATACGTCAAAAACCAGCCGAAACCGTAGCTCTGCTTGGAGAGTAAGAAAGGTATTCCTATTTCAAGAACCTCGCTCTCAGTGGAAGAAACCCATTCTAGATGTAAGAAATTCATTCTTGAGGTCAGAAAGGTATTCCTATTTCAAGAACCTCACTCTTAGTGCAAGAAACTTATTCTAAGTGTAAGAAATTTATTCTTGAGGACAGAAGAAATAAGGAAATGTCAGTGAGGATGTAACAAATATAAACTTTTTCTTAGAATAATTTTTCTCTGAATTTATTATATCTAAGATAAAAATTCTGTGCCATAGAAGAATCATAACAACAAGAAAATTTATTTCGAGGTTTCTAGTCGATATGTGTGAGAAAAACAACTTGGTCAGAGAAAAATATTCTAAGAAAAAGTTTATATTTGTTACGTCCTCACTGACATTTCCTTATTCGTTCTTATTCTTGCACAGAGAATAATTTTCTTTCTGGAAGATAATTTTTCTTCAACAAAGAAAAAACAAGAAAAAACAAGAATGTCTTTTTTTTGTAGTCTAGTCCACTGTATTCTGCTGCGTCAGTAGTCTGGACACTCTGCAGCCGCAATCAGTTTTTCTTTAATTCTTTGTCCGGTTCATTGCAAGTATTCTTATTTTCGAGTCCCCCAGGTCACTTAGTAGACTCAGTAAGTTCTTACAGACTCACATCTTTCTTTTCTGGATATGTACGTATGATGATATGGATCCTGTCAAGGCGAAGCCCAAAGCCTGTTATGCAGGTGTGTCTGTCAGCATTCTTTAATACTGAGAATCTTAGAATGTGTCGGAACATGGACCACCCAGCATGTTGCACTTTTGGTGACAGCAAGCTGGTGTTGCATCATTATACAAACTATTTGGCCACCAATGCCCTGTGATTGTTCGTAAACCTGTGTTTTCAGCTTGTCTATCGCTGTTTGCAGAGCTGCCCAGCTGTTTCAGTTGTAATTGATACATGTGGTGTTGTACAACTGTAGCCTTTTCTCCAATGAAATTCTTTTAAACAGAACAACTTTTGATCAACCTGGAGTATTGACCATGGTAAAATCCTAATTCACAACAGCCCTACAGCATCGACTATGGCTAAACAGCCCTATACGAGAATGGTAGTCTCTGCCACAAAAATCACATCTGTAAGCTGACTCAGTTCTGTTGTAATGCTCTTTTCTGCGGATCCGCTTTTGTTCTGAGATGCACATTTGTATGGCTTCTCTTGATTTGAGCTGTCTGGACAGTGTGCATCTCCACCTGGAAGTTCACTTGCAGGGTCCTCCCAGTGCTCTGTATCAATATCTATAGCCTTCAAGTCCCTCTTGCAGATTTCTTTTCTACAGACATCTTTTTTGCTTCTCTTTGCTGAGATCAGTTTGGGGATTCGACCATCCTTTATGCAATGGACGTGCCACTGGCCTAGCTAGCAAATTCTACACCGCCTGAGTAGGGTGAGCATGTTAGGGAGGCCGTCGCAGGACAGCACTTCGTGTTGGTCACTTTGTCCTTCCATGATATGCCAAGGATGCATACACCTCGTATGAAAGGCGCCGTGGATCCGAGGTATGTGAAGTGGTTCACAGCCTTCAGTTCATAGTCACCGATGGTGATGGCCGGGGGTGCTTCTACATCCTGGCCCAGCACTTCTGTCTTCTTCAGGCTGATGATCAGACGAAAGTCATTGCATGCCCTGAAGAAGCGATCCATCAAAGACTGGAGTCCCTGCTCTATGTGAGCTGCAAGACCGGCGTCATCAGCAAACAGTAGATCTCTGATCAGAGCTTCCCTTACCTTTGTTTTGGCCTTGAGGCGGTTGAGGTTGAAGAGTCTGCCGTCGGAACTTTTGCGGAGGTAAATTCCTTCTGTTGCTGTTCCAAAGGCTTGCTTCAGGAGCAGGGCGAAGAAAATCCCGAACAGCGTGGGGGGCAGAATACAGCCTTGTTTTACTGTACAGCACTGTCCCCTTCATGTTGGTGTGGAATGATTTGATGAGGCTCTGTAGACATGCGGATATAAAATGTCTACATCTACAGCTGCTGCAGCTATGATAATGTAGGCATCCTTCCATCTTTTAAATGATGATAAACTACATAATAAAAACACCACACTACTCTCACCTAGGACCGACATGCTGACAGCAATGTTGTTAGAGATGGCTCAATGATGAATACATGTGTGGCCTGATTAAGAATATCTCAAAGTCTTACTTTTATTATCTTCTTCAATTTCTTCCTCAGACAAATAGCTAAACACCATTGACCCATTGACATTATCATGGCATGCGGCAATGAAGAAGTTCACAAGTCATAATTGTTTAACAACAGCAGCCATACTCTCCTCTTCCCCCTCAGCTACCATTTCTGGCTCTCCCCTTTTCTTGGTGCCCAATCCTTTTGTTGCTGTTGTTTGAAAGTATTTCTCAGGCCAGAAGTAGGAGAAACTCATAACTAATGTCTGATTTCATGTCCCCATCCAGGGTGTCCGGTGAGTATGATGGGTACTACCTCAGAATTTCAGGCTATTCAGGCAACGCAGGAGACTCCATGATTAGCAACAACAGGCGCAGTTTCTCCACTGTGGACTGGGGCAATGATAGGAGTTGTTCTCAGATGCGCGGACAGGCCGGCGGGTGGTTTGGCTCCAGCTGCGGCTCCTCCAACATCAACGGCCGTTACCTGGGCAACTGTGGGAACTCCTGTCCGAACTGGCAAGGTGTGGTGTGGGGCCGCTGGAGAGGTGGGCGTTACTCCCTGAAGTCTGCGTCTATGAAAATCAGGCCAACAGCTACTGCAGAACCGCAGGTCACCACTGTAGAACCGCAGGTCACCACTGCAGAACCCCAGGTCACCACTGTAGAACCCCAGGTCACCTCTGCAGAACCGCAGGTCACCACTGTAGAACCGCAGGTCACCACTGTAGAACTGCAGGTCACCACGGCAGAACCGCAGGTCACCACTGTAGAACCGCAGGTCACCACTGTAGAACCGCAGGTCACCACTGCAGAACCGCAGGTCATCACTGCAGAACCTCAGGTCACACCTGAAGTCACTCCTGCTCCTCCTGCGGGTGAGTCCGCGTATCTTACGGTTCTGATGCTGCACGTGTTGGGTCTTACAGGTCTGACGTCACAGTTAGACCCCGTTCATACTAAATCGCGTAAATCGCGAAATCGCGTAAATCGCGATAATGTGGCTTAGTATGAACGCTCCAAATCGCATTTGAAATCGCCCGAAATCGCTTTCCGCGAAACCACCTCCGGAGGTGGTTTACTCGCGATTTGCCTGCATTCCGACTTAGTATGAACGCTCGAAATCGCCTTGATGCGCGTTGGGCGCTTTACTTTGCATATTGACCCGGTCATGTGTCAAGGGGTCATCTGCAAATTCAGTCTTTCCGCTCATTGTACGATGTTCATCTACCTCCTAGCTTGTTGGAATATTACGCCGAATGCGGCGGAAATATGTCAGAATCGGGCGGCGATTTTGGCGTATGGATTGACGAAAACGCATGTACTGATGGCCATCTTCGGGGATGTGGGGATTCAGAAGAAACTCAAGGGATCCCACCGAAACCAGAGCGTGTACGCATAACAAGATTTACCAGTGGCCAGCCAGCAAAGTTCCCAATTTAGCACGGAGGTCCACATGGGACTCCCCAGCGGTAAATACTGACAGGCGCGCCTAGGCGAGGGCACAGCCGGCGACCCTTTAGCCGGCCAGACTTAGGCCACGCCTGCCTTGTCAGTGCAATTTAATGTTCACCAAAACTCATGGAAAGCGTGTTGCCTAGTTACAAGAAGCTTTAGCAGGCTCGTTTTAGCCCACAATTCAATGCGATTCAAGATGGTGGTCAACCAAAACATAGCGAGAGAGGCAAGTAAAGTTTGTTACAGAAAACGCTGTGTTTTTGGTCTTTTTTTTAAGTTTCTACGCTAAGTTTCTAGGTCACAACATACTATGTGAAGGCTTCTTTAAGTAAAAGGTTGTCTAGTTTTGTCCTCTGTCCATTGCAGTCTTTCCTGGGTCAAAATATCGATGCAGGCGAGGAAAACATTGAAGGGGGTGGGGGGCACAGCGATTCTTACATCGTTTCAGCGACCATTTCTTTGCTAGAAATGTAATTTAGGAATGTGTCTGCCGAGCCCTGGACACGCACGTTGTACCAGTGGGAAAACAACATCCAGATGTGTAGGGGGGAAATGTCATGATTAGCGCCCACTGACCGGGTTAGGTGGCAGCTACCCCACCCGTTCTGCCAATCAGTGGTATACCTACGGGGTATACTACATTGCCGTTGGAATCTTGTTATGTGAAGTGGCGACTACCTGAGTTGGCCAAATACGCGAAAACATGGAAGTAATGCCGCTCTATTAAAGGTAAAAAAAACCTCAAGATAAAGTACAAGAAGGTCATTGAACACAATTGAATAACGCGTCCGCCGTTTATCAAGCTGTTGGACGCGATTTTACAACTCGCGCTCGTTCGACCCCTGGTGTGAAGGAATGCGATTTCGCGATTTCGCGATTTGCGCGATTTAGTATGAACGGGGTCTTATATTGCGCAGACCAGGGCACAGAATGGTGATAGCATTATCATGACATTTTCGATAGTGCCTTAGGATTTTTTTATCTGTAAGGGAACTTCTGGCAAAGTGTGATATTTGTACTATAACAAGTTTGTAGTTTAGTAGTGCATGGATAATAGGAATGGCAGGAACAGCTGTTCTACCACTTCAAAGTGGACAAACCCCCTTTCTTTGCAACTGGTCATTAACTAGACCCTAGGCTTGTAATTTTATGATGGTGTAGCATCTTTAAGATTAAATGTGGGTCATATCTTTCTTATGCGGCTTGTTTCAGCCCATATACATACTTCGTGCATTTTTTATTGCCTGAACTGTGTTATTTGCCCTTCAGCAACACAGTTGTTAACGTACTTTCCACCATTGTGCTACAAACTATGTCACACGTCGACATTTCATAATAAGAAGAACTTTATTGCACTACAATTGTACATGATGCAAAGTATGGCAAGAATTCGTAAACATAACACAAGTAGTAGTATAGAATAAAACTTAACATCATAATTACTATGAAGATGCAGCAATGTTTTAGCTCACATTGACTCTGTTCCCTGCTACTTACCGTTCCCCAGAGGCAGACTGCGCTGCATATTCTGCTTCCGGACAGACGACCAGTGGAGTCTACACACTTAGCTCTGGTGTACAGGTCTACTGTGACATGGATACAGCAGGTATTTTTGCATAAACATGGATCTGGCATATATATACACACATGTGTGTCGTAAATATACACCTGTTTGAATTCCGCATTAAAAAACATCACACAAGGTAACACCCACTCTCTTCACCAACTCGGCCAAAACACACGACAAAACTACGTAAACCATACAAATTAATCTATTGCAAAAGGTGCACCAACTCTCTTATTGGTTCACCTGATTTGATGCATGGTTGGGCTACTCCAGTCAATTAGTCTCTTCCAAACAAACACCTTGTGTGATGTTATCAAGATGAAAACTACTGTCTAAAACGTAAGAATGAGTGATTGTCCTTTTCCCCACATGTACAGGAGGTGGCTGGACTGTGATCCAGCGGCGGCAGGACGGGTCGGTTCCCTTCGACAAGAACTGGGAGGAGTACAAACAGGGCTTTGGGGACAAGAACGGGGAATACTGGCTGGGGAACGAGAACATCCACCTCCTGACCCAGCAGAAGAACTACACGCTCCGCATCGACATGATGGGCTGGGACAACCAGACGGCTTACGCGGAATACAGCACGTTCAGGTCAGTACTAGGTCAGGTCAATTCTGGGCAGACAGCACAGTACTTAGTAATGAAGTCCCATGGAAATTTTTATGATAAAATGTACAGAATGAAGACCTGGGAAAAAGCACTTATTCCTAACACCTCCTGTTCTACTGGCAAACCACAAGGGTCTAGCTGGCAGCCTCGCCAGGTAGAGTAACATTGAGTAACACACAACCGTCAAGTAACATTTGCTGGACATTGCTGTCGAGCCCAGCAGGAAATATTTCTGTCCTTCTAATGATTGAACCAAGAGGCCGAGTGCATTGCAGAAGTTTGACTTTTACTGACACTTAGCAAAGATTAGGCTTGATAGGGCAATGTGGAGTGATGTATGTAAATGTGTACCTCTACTTCTTTAGTCCCAGCTGAACAGGCCGATAGAAAGGCAGCCTCGCACACAAATCAAGCTGTTTCCTGACCATTTTTCTAGCCAGCTAGGGCAAGAATCAAATATAACTTAAAGACCTTGTCTCCTCACTGTTTTCATTTCCATAATAAGCATTTTCTCAGGCCAAAATTACAAATTCAATTACCAATGTATGTGATTTCATGTCCCCATCCAGGGTGTCCGATGAATTGGACCAGTACAAGCTGTACATTTCCGGTTACGCAGGCAATGCCGGAGACTCCTTGTTTTACCTTCAAGTTGGCTCCAACATTGGGCACAGGTTCTCCACTGTTGACAGGGACAATGACTACACCGACTACAATCATTGTTCTCAGCTGCATGGACAGGCCGGCTGGTGGTATAGGGGCTGCACCGCTGCCGTCCTCAACGGCCGCTACCTGGGCAACTGTGGGACCTCTTGTCCAAGGTATCAAGGTGTGGTGTGGAACCATTGGAGAGGCCCTAATTACTCCCTGAAGTCCGTGTCTATGAAAATCAGACCAACTGAAGAACTGCAGGTCACACCTGAGACACCCCAGGTCACCACTGCAGAACCCCAGGTCACCACTGCAGAACCGCAGGTCACCACTGCAGAACCCCAGGTCACCACTGCAGAAACGCAGGCCACCACTGCAGAACCCCAGGTCACCTCTGCAGAACCCCAGGTCACCTCTGCAGAACCCCAGGTCACCTCTGCAGAACCCCAGGTCACCACTGCAGAACCCCAGGTCACCACTGCAGAACCCCAGGTCACACCTGAAGTCACACCTGTGGCAGCCACACCTGCTCCTCCTGCAGGTGAGTCCGAGTATCTCAGGGTTCTGATGCTGCAGGTGTTCACTGGGTCTTACAGGTCTGACGTCTCAGTTATGTTGGGCAGACCAGGGTACAGAATGGCAATAGCATTATGATATTATTGATAGTGCCTTAGGATTTTTTTATCTGTAAGGGAACTTCAGGCAAAGTGTGATATTTGTGCTATATCAAGGTTGAAGTTTAGTAGTGCATGTAAAATATGGATAATTGGAAGCTATAAGGAATGGCAGGAACAGATAACACCCTCCACTTTAAGTTTGGAATTCCACTTTTCCCATTTTGACAAGTGCTTATATTTTCAATATAAAAGCATTTAAGTGAAAAATGTTTACATATAGTTGATGAGTATGATGTACAGTTATGATTGATAACAATAACTTTCATGAATATTCATTTTGAAAATTTTCTTCCTGCAGGAATTCCTGCAGAATCTGCAGGAATTCCTGCAGGAAGAATTTGTCCAGCAGGAATTTCTGCAGGAAGATATTTTTCCTGGAGGAATCCCTGCAGGAGTCCCTGCAGGAAGAAGTTAAATTCCTGCAGGAAAACATCTTTCCTGCAGGAATTCCTGCAGAAATTGCCTTATATCTACAGCAATGTCAGTAGAATATGAGTCATATTTAAAAACATCTTTAAAAACACCTACTTTTTAACTTAAGTTTACCTGAATTGAATTACAATAGTCATTAATCATTGCATAATCATCAACTTCTGGCTACCAAGATCTATAATGGCTTACAATTGCTGATTGTGGCTTTCCTTATTACACAATTCAGTTAAATCATTAAACCTGTCATCAAGGTCTATTTAAACTGAGGGAAGAAGGTTGATTATTGATTATTGATTGTTATTGATTTTGTTGAAGATAGAGCCAGGGGTCAGAATGTGTAAGGATGGCACGTAATGGTCATAGGATGTTATACTGCGACAAGAAGGTTTATTTGTAACTCTTTTTATCACCTGCGTGTGATAATCACCTCCCCTCCCTTTTCTCGCCCATCTTTAAAGAGACTATGATCTCCATGTTCGTTGTATTCAGATGTTAGCCAGCAGCCACAATGCATGCACTGATATGTAATTCAGGTCATCAGAAAAGATAAAAGATAGTTTCATCAGGTGATAAGTAGTTTACAATCTCACATGTCCCTCTCAGACCACAATCTTTTAGGTTTTGAACTGACTGACCTAACCTACTTCTAGTAAATGACCTAACCTGCTACTAGTAAATATTGTAGTAATATTGCAGTACCCTTGGGATAGTTTTTTTCAGCAACCCTTTCTTATCTTTACCTCTTTTGTAGCAAAGAGTACTTTACTAAGTACTTTAAGATTTACTTCTTTCGAGGCTACCCCAGGCCTGATTAAGTGACTAGCAGGTCACTAGACTCAGGTATTGAAATGCAAAAGCACAAAAGTGCGACAAAATAACCCTGATAGATTGAAAAATTACTTCAAAGTTACACTTAAAGTGTGTTATATTTGCCCACCACATGCTAGACACTTGTCCTCAATAGATTTGGGCCCCTCTTGTACTATATCACACCTACAACAGCCGATTTCACACATTGGTGGTAAAGTATTTTGCATGCATCCATTGTTTTTGGCTAATGTTTTGGCTTTAATATTGGCTTTCTGTTTTGTCAGCTTTTGATTTTGTCCACCAGCCAATTTGAAAATAGAGTGTGAGCATGCATGCCTGAATATTCAACAACCAAGAATATATCAATGAGGTTAATTTAGGATTTTAACCTATTCTAACCTCCTTGAATATATCTATGATACAAATATTGCATTTTTTTAAAATACACTTCTATCAAGCAGAGTTTAAAAGTACCTGACCTTGCATCAAGCACCTTGCATCAAGGCATGCATGATTGAAGTTTTGAAAATACCCAAATCTGACCAATAGCCTATATAAGGGTTGATTGTCTCTTACAAAGTCTTTTTTTGTCATCCCTTTACAAAATTGAATCTACCTCATCACAGTGAGCCAGCAATTGTCACATGATGACATAGAGTTGAAATTTGATAGAATACCAAACACATGAAGATGTTAAGATTGACATATGAATTAAAACATCTGGCAAAAGTTTGTTCCAGAGAATATTTCCAATTACAAGGGGTATTCTCCTTTTGCAATGAGTATTCTCCTTTTTCAGTAATTATTCGTTCCTTTCATATGCGGGTCAAACTAGGTCAGCTATTGTCCGGCCAATTATCAAGTCCTTGGTTGGGCTGCTGACTGAGCATGCATGGTCTTGGCTTTTTGTGTGCTTTCGCCTTGGGGCTGTTGTAAAATAAAAGCCCAAGCAGAGGTTAGGGGTGGCCGCAATTTTTTACGTCTCCCTAATTTCACAAAATCGCGGCCGCCACTATAGCCCACCGACAAAACCTCTACTTGGAGAACAGGACTCATGGTCCAATGAAATCCCGGCTGATCAGAATACTTAATATCAACAATTTGAAAGTTCTTCCCCACATCTGCCTGGAGAATATGATAGCCCCGACCTAAGGTATCAGCTGAAAGGACAAGTCTAGTAAAGTCAAGTCAAGGCCTTAAGTTTACTTTAAGATACTTTTAATAGGTCGGGGCTATCGTAATCTCCGATTATAGTTGTATATAGAAACTTGAGGTCAATATTTTTTAGCCTCTTTGTCTTTGGTATCAGTCAATGTGTAAGCTGAGCAGGTCTATATTTAAGTGCAGAAACCTGAAAATTCACTTCTGGGATGCCAAGGAGGTCTAGATATCCATGGGGATACTTATCTGTATTCATATTGGGTAAACCTAAAATGGGTAAACCAAGGAAGTTGTATTCTATTTATTTATTTACAATTTTGGCACTTTGGAAGTAATTGAATCCGCCCACGATTTAACTTCTAGTTTCTAATACTTTTCTCTAAACGTTAAATTACGGGCGGATTCAATTACTTCCAAAGTGCCAAAATTTCATTCTGAAAACGTATTTTGGAACACCTTCCACCATCTCACTGGCGAGTTTGTTTGGTCAGATGTAGTCGTTAACGCAAATTAGAAAGCGATTTGTCGGGAAATGGCTGATTTGCTGATACGAATCTGAGTTTCAATGCGATTCACGTGATTCGATTGGTCGGGGTGATCCATGGGGATACTTATCTGTATTCATATTGGGTAAACCTATTAAAAATGGGTAAACCAAGGAAGTTGTATTCTATTTATTTCAATAAACTTGGATAAATCCAATATTTCGTGAGAACTCTGAAGTGTTGAGGCCCATGTTGAAAATCACAAATCAGCGCTCAAAATGTAAACGCTTGCACTCTTAGAAGTCTGTGAAGGATGCTAGATAAAAAATAATAACAAAGGAGGTTCCATTCCTAGGAGAGATTAGCATCTACCAGTCTCTGCGCGATCGCTGGGAAAATAGTAGAAATCGGCCAAATAGAGTGAATAGTATACCAGGGGTAGTCCGCTATACAGTGAAGCTAGGTCTAGCCTATTGAGCTTCACTGCATAGCGAACTACCCCTGGCATACTATTCACACTATTTGGCCTATTTCTACTATTTTCCCAGCAATCGCACGGAGCTGGTAGAGGCTAGGAGACACACAGGAGTGAGGAGAGATCTCCTTTCAGTTTCAGCAAGGACATTGTCCTTGGTTTCAGAGATGCCTGTAGTCACTGGCTTTGAACGCCTTGATTCATGTCAAGGTGTGAATTGCCCTGATTTACATTATAAGAGGCAACAACAATCAGGCACCTGGAAGATAGAATCTCCTTGGCTGTCATCGATGTAGTCAGGATGTGTGTGTGTGTGTGTGTGTGTGTGTGCTGCCCAGTTTTAAAGGGGACCGGCAGATGTTGTGAGTATGTACACGGGGTTCAATTGATTTTAAACCTCCTTGTACTGTACCAACCAGTAATGAGGCTGTTGTAGTTCCCTTTAATGTGCTCAAGGCACCTCCAGATCCTCGTTCACGAGACCCCAATTTCACATCCCTTCCGAATATTCTTGATGGAATGGAGCTGATCTATATAGGGTCTGGCCAATAGGTATAGAAAATGAAAAACAATTCTGAAGACACAGTAAAGGCTTCAATACACCTCATAACAGTATAATGAATAGTTTAAAACCACCTCAAGGGGCAGCTTGGAACAAGCTGGCTTGACTGGTGTCATCTAAATCTGGCTTGGAGTGTTCACGCTCACAAATTAATTTGACTTTGCTTAGTACTGGGCGCTTTTGCAGAGCAAACACTACTAGTACTGAAGCGCCCAAAAAATCACTGGTCAGTCTGACTTGTCAGCCCCTGATGTACGCATGGGGTCTACCAACTCTACGCTTGACTTTAATAAGTACAAAATAGGCAGTCTCTTCATGACTTTGCTTTGTGGAGACGACAGATAAGACACGAAGGTGTGGCTGCACATGAAAAGTAAATTCCATTTTCAAATAAGGAGGAAAATATCCTTCCATCAACTACACAACAATTAATAGTGTATAGAGTACTGTGAATGCATTTAAGTTTATGTGGTTTTAATTTCACGGTGGGGAGAAAATGGAGTGTTCACTGGGATTTTAAGTTCATGTTTGAGACAATAATAGACAAGGGGGTAAGAGGGGGAGAAAATGTTGGCCACTACTACTGACCAAGAAGGGTATATGTGTTAAAACTGACCGTGGTTTTCCCTTTTTTGTGAAGGGCGGGCCACCCCTAACACCCTAAGCAAACCACTGCTTGGACCCCAGCTCCAAGTCAAGGCACACAAACTACCATGCAAGACCATGCTCAGCAGTAGCCAGGGTGTCATCCTGTTTCAGTTCCAGGCTCTAACTGAAACAGGATGACACTCAGGCTAGCTCAGCAGCCCCTTGACAATACGAAAATGTGTGTTCTGTTCAACCAAGGACTTGATAATTGGACAGCATTTGTAGGACAATGGCTGACCCCGCATATGAAAGGAGCGAATAATTACTAAATATTTCCATCAAGAGGAGGAATGGATACTCCTTGTTTATAATTTAAGATCTACATGTATATGGTAGGATTTTGAACCTGGAGAGGATATATTCTCAGGAAGAAAACTTTCTATTCATATGAGTCATAACATCTCATACGTTTGGCATTCTATCATATTTCAACTCAAATGTAATATGATATTATCTAGTCTTTTGAGCTATGGATCGTGGTAGCCAGAAGCAATGATTATGCAATGATTATTATGATTCAATACATATGCCAGGGTTTTTAAGGATGTCGTTTTGAAAACTCCTGTTACAGTATACATGCATGCATGCATGCAAGATTCACGACATAAAATTGAATATGTATATATGATCAAATGATGTTGAGAGATGTTGTGAGTATGTACAAAATGAATGATAAACGAAAAAGGCACAGTGACCCTTGAGCGTCTGTTGATGAACCCAAGGACATTATATCTTCTAAATAATGTCCTTGATGAACCATATACAGAAACAAACAATTTTCTAAAACAAGATTCTTTCAAAAGAATTGGTCTGAGAAACCATGGATGTAGCATAACTTAATGCAAAATATAAAGGACTCATATCCTACAGACATTGCTAATAACTAGCTATATATAGATACATGCATGTATAAGGTACTTCCTGCAGGCATTAAGGAATTTAACTTCTTCCTGCAGGGACTCCTGCAGAGATTCCTGCAGAAATTCCTGCTGGACAAATTCTTCCTGCAGGAATTCCTGCAGATTCTGCAGGAATTCCTGCAGGAAGAAAATTTTCAAAATGAATATTCATGAAAGTTATTGTTATCAATCATAACTGTACATAATACTCATCAACTATATGTAAACATTTTTCACTTAAATGCTTTTATATTGAAAATATAAGCACTTGTCAAAATGGGAAAAGTGGAATTCCAAACTTAAAGTGGAGGGTGTTAGATGTTCTACCACTTAAAAGTGGACGAACCCCCTTTCTTTGCAACTGGTCATTAACTAGACCCTTGTGACTTTATGATGGTGTACATGTAGAATAGATGAAATGGGGTTATGTATCAAAGAAGTACTTTACTGCAGGTTGTTTCAGCACATCTACATTTAGTTTTATGTGTAATCATGGTTTCGTATTGCCTGAACTGACCGTGTTATTTGCCCTACAGCAACAAAGTAATAATGACCATGGTGCTTATACAATGTATATGTCACACGTCAACAGTTCATATGAAGATGTCGTGTTTTAGCTAACATTGACTCTGTTCCCTGCTACTTACCGTTCCCCAGAGGCAGACTGCGCTGCATATTCTGCCTCCGGACAGACGACCAGTGGAGTCTACACACTTAGCTCTGGTGTACAGGTCTACTGTGACATGGATACAGCAGGTGAATATTGTCTACACACACTTAAGAATGTGTCTTATACATAGGTGTGCCTTAGATATACACCTGATAATGGTTTGAGTTTCCCATGAAGTTGAACAATATCAGACGAGGCAACACCCACTCCCCTGCCCAACTTGGCCGAAACATACAGACACGTAACTAAATCCTTAATGCAGAAGTTGCACCAACTCTGTTATTGGTTAAACAGCTATTTTTATGTAATGCCAGGGTCGTTATTTCCCATTCAAACTCCTTCACAAAGCGAACATGCTCTGTGATGTTATGAATTAGTAGTCTACAGGATAAGTATGAAGAAGACGTACAAGTCTTTTTCCTTTTCCCCACATGTACAGGAGGTGGCTGGACTGTGATCCAGCGGCGGCAGGACGGGTCGGTTCCCTTCAGCAAGAACTGGGAGGAGTACAGACAGGGCTTTGGGGACAAGGACGGGGAGTACTGGCTGGGGAACGACAACATCCACCTCCTGACCCAGCAGAAGAACTACACGCTCCGCATCGACATGATGGGCTGGGACAACCAGACACGCTTCGCGGAATACAGCACGTTCAGGTCAGTACTAGGTCAGGTCAATTCTGGGCAGACAGCACAGTAAGGAAGTCCCATGGAAATTTTTATCATACAGTGCATAGAGAAGACCTGGGAAAAGTACTAAAAGTATGACCCAGCAATATTTTAATCCTACTGGCAAGCAACCGTTTAGAAACACATAAAGCAAGGTGTGGTCCGATCTTGCTCATTTTTCTACTTTTACTTTCTTCAATTACGCCCTCGGACGAAAAGCTAATCACCGTTGACTCAATATCTTGACCAATATGGAAGAAGTTCAGAATCACCCTTTTCCCAACAGCAGCCACAATCTCCTCTTCTCCTGACAGCGACATGTATCAGGCTAACCTGCTTCTCTTGTCGGGGCGCTGCTTCTTTTGTCGTTGATTGAAAGCATTTCTCCGGCCAGAATAAGGAGAAACTCATAGCTAATGTGTTATTAATGTCCCCATCCAGATTGTCCGGTGAGTCGGACGGGTACCGCCTGACCGTTGCAGGGTATACCGGCACTGCAGGAGACTCCCTGGCTGGTGTTGCCCCCAACACCGGGCTCAAGTTCTCCACTGTGGACAGGGACAATGATGAATGGCCGGCCCATTGCTCCCAGACGTACGGACAGGGCGGCTGGTGGTACAGCAACTGCGGAGGCTCCTTCCTCAACGGCGCCTACCTGACCAGCTGCATCAGCACCTGTCCAGCCTGGAGAGGTGTGGTGTGGAACCAGTGGAGGGGCAGGCATTACACCCTGAAGTCTGTGTCTTTGAAGATCAGGCCAACTGTAGGTTAGTCCGAGTATCTCACGGTTCTCATGCTGAAAGTGTGTGTGTTGGGTCTTACAGGTCTGACGCCAAAGTTATGTTGTGCAAAACAGAGCACAGAATAGCCATAAAGCATTATGATATCATTGGCAGCTTTATGATTTTCAGTTTGTTAGGAACATGTAGGCAAACCAGGTTTTTCTGCCGATCTTTTCCCGGTATTTTGGCTCGCAATTCGCTATTTTTCGGCCGAGAGGCGTGCAATCCTAACTGCAACGCCAGGCGGACATTTCAAAATACAATTTTCATATTAAGAACTCTATGTAGACAGTCTCTGTTTACATCGTAAACCAAAGCGCGCTGATCAGAAAACAACATGCCATCGGTGTACTGGGAAGAATTCCCGAGCATGTGGTTCTATATTTTAAATTCGTTATCGGCAGTGCAACGGAATAATAATTTGTTCAGGGAAAAAACGTTGGACGTAAAAAAAAACGAGTAAGCTCTCCTTGTGATATGAGTTTTGAGGCCGCAAAATCTCTAAAATGGCAGGAAATGAGCCGTAATCAAGAGCATGTTTCGCGACCAAACATGGCTGCCATTATCACGGATCATGCGGGTGGTGACAGTAAAACTAGCAGCATATTGCTTAACGCGGATTACGATCTTCAAAATGCTACTGCAAACGCGTGAAAGATACAAAATTTTGGGGCGACGATAGATGTAGAAGGCAGTTTTATATTTTCAGAGGGTTTAATTTCAAAAATAACCGTGAGATTTTCCCAGTTAAGCGTTTTGTATTGTCGACATGTAATCGGTAACTTCTTAGTATGTGCGGTCTGAGACGCTGAGCTACTTTTACAGTCGAGCTCTGTTCAATATATATAACTGTGGGCTCCACCGTTGGAACTCGAAATGCAAGCATCTCACAAAAACTTTGTATTCAATCCTATGCAGCAAAATCTTATGGACATAACCTTATTTTGTTTGTCTTGGGGGTGTTAATATCTGTTTTAATTGGAGTAATATCTTTAGAAAATATGATTGGGTACAAATCACCAAGCTATGTTGATCATATATCTGATTCAGTACTTATATCATAAATGATATAAGTGTACAAAATTTTCCTTGATCAATTGCTGCTAGTTCCAAGTAGAAAAAGCACGTAACATGTACATTTTCGTTGATGAAAGTTAGACATCCAGGTAGTAAGATACGCCAAAAAAATTACTCAAGCAACTGGATAAAGTTTTGAAACATGTACATTTTCACTTTTTGAATTTGAAAGCACCGTTGGCCCCTGGTATTAAGGGGTATATCATAGCAGTGGATCCATGCCCAATGTTTTCAACATTACCAATGTATATTTCCAAGTGACGAGGAAGAATATGATTTCAACAATAGGCAGATATGTACACTATTCTGTTCAACGTTTATATGAATGGTCCTCAGGCATGAATGAATAAAAAGAACCTACCTGTTAATCGTCTTCTTTCCCTTGGACAGAAGTAGCTTTGACCCATTTACCTGTCAATTTTGTAATTTTCAGGGGTTATGTTTATTCCGTGGGGTATGTTTATTTGATTTTGAAGATTAATGTCCTGGGGCTATGTTTATTCCGGGGGGTATGCTTATTAGATTTTGAAGATTAATGTCCTGGGGGTATGTTTATTCCGGGGGGTATATTTATTTGGGAGATGAGAGTATAAGGAATGGCAGGATAAGCAGCTGTTGTTCTACCACTGACAGTAACTTTAAAAGTGGACAAACCCCCTTCATTTGCAACTCGTCATTAAATAGACCCTTGTGGCTTTATGATGGTGTAGAATCAAGATTGAATTGGGATTATTTATAAAAGAAGACTTTTATTTGGCTTGTTTCAGCCCATCTACATTTGCCTTTTTTTGTAATCACGGTTTATTATTGCCTGAACAGGCTGTATTATTTGCCCTACAGCAACACTGTGACAGTAATACCGTTTTCACCACCATGGCGCCTACAAACTACATATCCCACATCAACATGTCATATGAAGATGCAGCAATGTTTTAGCTAACATTGACTCTGTTCCCTGCTACTTACCGTTTCCCAGAGGCAGACTGTGCTGCATATTCTGCTTCCGGATACACGACCAGTGGGGTCTACACACTTAGCTCTGGTGTAGAGGCCTACTGTGACATGGATACAGCAGGTAAATATTGTCTACAGACAGGTAAGATCATCTGTCATATACACAGGTGTGCCTTAGATATACACCTGTTTAAGGTTTGAGTTTCCCATTAAAGTTAGACAATATCGATCACACAAGGCAACATCCACTCCCCTGCCCAACTCGCCCAAAACATAGGCACAAAATTAGCTAAATTGTAGAAAATGCAGAAGTCGCACCCACTCTGTTATTGGTTAAACAGCTATCAATTTTTGATATACTGCCAAATGGTCGGTCCATTCTAGTCAAACTCCTTCACAAAGCGAACATGCTCTGTGATGTTGTCAATCAATCTACTATGATATAAGTATAAAGATGATGTCCAAATCTTGGCCCTTTTTCCCACACAGGAGCCGGCTGGACTGTGATCCAGCGGCGGCAGGACGGGTCGGTTCCCTTCAGCAAGAACTGGGAGGAGTACAGACAGGGCTTTGGGGACAAGGACGGGGAGTACTGGCTGGGGAACGACAACATCCACCTCCTGACTCAGCAGAAGAACTACACTCTCCGCATCGACATGATTGGCTGGGACAACCAGACACGCTTCGCGGAATACAGCACGTTCAGGTCAGTACTAGGTCAGGTCAATTCTGGGCAGACAGCACAGTAAGGAAGTCCCATGGAAATTTTTATCATCAAGAGCATAGAGAAGACCTGGGAAAAGTACTATGAGTATGTACCAGTAATATTTTAATCGTATACTGGCAAGCAACAGTTTAGAGACACACACATAGCAAGGCGTGGTCCAATCTTGCTCATTTGCTTCCTTTTCTTTCTTCAATTACTCCTCCAGACAAAAAGTTAATCACATTGAGTCATTCTCTTGACCGGGCGCTGCTTTTTTGTCGTTGTTTGAAGGCATCTCTCCGGCCAGAATAAGGAGAAACTCATAGCTAATGAGTGATTAATGTCCCCATCCAGATTGTCCGGTGAGTCGGACGGGTACCGCCTGACCGTTGCAGGGTATACCGGCACTGCAGGAGACTCCCTGGCTGGTGTTGCCCCCAACACCGGGCTCAAGTTCTCCACTGTGGACAGGGACAATGATGAATGGCCGGCCCATTGCTCCCAGACGTACGGACAGGGCGGCTGGTGGTACAGCAACTGCGGAGGCTCCTTCCTCAACGGCGCCTACCTGACCAGCTGCATCAGCACCTGTCCAGCCTGGAGAGGTGTGGTGTGGAACCAGTGGAGGGGCAGGCATTACACCCTGAAGTCTGTGTCTTTGAAGATCAGGCCAACTGTAGGTGAGTCCGAGTATCTCACGGTTCTCATGCTGAAAGTGTGTGTGTTGGGTCTTACAGGTCTGACGCCAAAGTTATGTTGTGCAGAACAGAGCACAAAATGGCAATAGCATTATGATATTATTAGCAGCTTTAAGATTTTCAGTTTGTAAGGGACATGTAGGCAAACAGGGTTTTTCTGCCCATATGTTCCAAGTATTTTGGCTCGCAATTCGGTATTTTTCGGCCGAGAGGCGTGCAATCCTAACTGCAACGCCACGGACATTTCAAAATACAATTTTCATATTAAGAACTCTAGACAGTCTCTGTTTACATCGTAAACCAAAGTGCGCTGATCAGAAAACAACATGCCATCGGTGTACTGGGAAGAATTCCCGAGCATGTGGTTCTACGTTATCGGCAGTGCAGCGGAATGATAATTCGTTCACGGAAGAAATGTTGGACGTAAAAAAATATGTGATATGAGTTTTGAGGCCGCAAAATCTCTAAAATGGCAGGAAATGAGCCGTAATCAAGAGCATGTTTCGCGACCAAACATGGCTGCCATTATCACGGATCATGCGGGTGGTGACAGTAAAACTAGCAGCATATTGCCTAACGCGGATTACGATCTTCAAAATGCTACTGCAAACGCGTGAAAGATAGGGGCGACGATAGATGTAGAAGGCAGTTTTATATTTTCAGAGGGTTTAATTTCAAAAATAACCGTGATATTTTCCCAGTTAAGCGTTTTGTATTGTCGACATGTAATCGGTAACTTCTTAGTATGTGCGGTCTGAGACGCTGAGCTACTTTTACAGTCGAGCTCTGTTCAATAATTGTGGGCTCTACCATGGGAACTCGAAATCCGAGCATCTCACAAAAACTTTGTTTTCAATCCTATTGGAGCAAAATCTTTGGACATAACCTTATTTTGTTTGTCTTGGGGGTGTTAATAGTTGTTTTAATTGGAGTAATATCTTTAGAAAATATGGTTGGGTACAAGTCACCAAGCTATGTTGATCATATATCTGATTCAGTACTTATATCATAAATGATATATGTGTACAAAATTTTCCTTGATCAATTGCTGCTAGTTCCAAGTAGAAAAAGCACGTAACATGTACATTTTCGTTGATGAAAGTTAGACATCCAGGTAGTAAGATACGCCAAAAAAAATTACTTAACCAACTGGATAAAGTTTTGAAACATGTACATTTTCACTTTTTGAATTTGAAAGCACCGTTTGCCCCTTGTATTAAGGGGTTAAAGCAGTGAATCCATGCCCAATGTTTTCAACATTACCATTGTATATTTCCAAGTGACGAGGAAGAATATAATTACCACAATGTACCTTGTCAGACATGTACACTGATTCTTTTCAACGTTTATATGAATGGTCCTTAGGCATGAATGAATAAAAATTAATCGTCTTCTTTTCCCTTGGACAGAAGTAGCTTTGACGCAGTTTATCTGTCAATTTTGTAATTTTCAGGGGTTATGTTTATTCCGGGGGGTATGTTTATTTGGGAGATGGCCTCCGTCGGTCAGTATTAACCATGGTAAAATCATAATTCACAACAGCCCTACAGCATCGACTATGGCTAAACAGCCCTATACGAGAAGTCCCTCTTGCAGACATTTTTGGAACGCAGCTGTGGCCTCCCGGTACTTCTCTTTCCAGCGATCAATTCTCCGTAGAAAAGGTTTTTGGGGATTCGGCCATCCTCCATGCGACGGACGTGGCCTAGCCAGCGAAGTCTGCGCTGCCTGAGCAGGGTGAACATGGTGGGGAGGCCAGCGCGAGACAGCACTTCTGTGTTGGTCAATTTGTCCTTCCATGATATGCCAAGGATGCGGCGCATACAACTCATGTGAAAGGTGTTTAGCCTATTCTCCTGCTTGCCCTAGGTCGACCGCGTTTCACTTCCATAGAGAAGTGTGCTGAGAACGCATTCGTTGTACACGACCATCTTTGTCTCGACAGAGAGTTTGGGGTTCTCCCACACTCGAGAGGTGAGACGGGCGAGTGTAGTTGCTGACTTTCCAATACTCTTGTCGATCTCCTTGTCCAAGGAAAGATTGCTGCTCGACGTGGATCCGAGGTATGTGAAGTGGTTCACAGCCTTCAGTTCATAGTCACCGATGGTGATGGCCGGGGGTGCTTCTACATCCTGACCCAGCACTTCTGTCTTCTTCAGGCTGATGATCAGACCAAAGTCATTGCATGCCCTGGAGAAGCGATCCATCAAAGACTGGAGTCCCTGCTCTATGTGAGCTGCAAGACCGGCGTCATCAGCAAACAGTAGATCTCTGATCAGAGCTTCCCTTACCTTTGTTTTGGCCTTGAGGCGGTTGAGGTTGAAGAGTCTGCCGTCGGATCTTGTGCGGAGGTAAATTCCTTCTGTTGCTGTTCCAAAGGCTTGCTTCAGGAGCAGGGTGAAGAAGATCTCGAACGTGGGGGCCAGAACTCAGCCTTGTTTTACACCGCCGCGTATGTCAAATGGCTCAGATAGGTTGCCACTGTACAGTACTGTCCCCTTCATGTTGGTGTGGAAGGATTCGATGAGGCTCTGTAGCTTTGATGGACAGCCTATCTTGGGTAAGATCTTGAAGAGACCGTCTCTGCTAACCATGTCGAACGCCTTGGTGAGGTCGATGAATGCTATGTACAGGGGCATGTTCTGTTCCCTGCACTTCTCTTGCAGCTGACGGAGGAAGAAGATCATGTCGATCTTCGATCTGTTGGCGCGAAATCCACACTGCGACTCAGGGTAGACACGTTCAGCAAGTTGTTGTAGACGGGCTGGTACAACTTTTGCGTATACCTTGCCGACCACGCTGAGTAGTGAAATCCAACAGTAGTTGTTGCAGTCACTTCTCTCTCCCTTGTTTTTGTAGAGGGTGACAATCTTGGAATCTTTCATGTCCTGTGGGACTGAATCTTCCTTCCAGCACTGACAGAGAAGTTCGTGTAGCGGGAGCAGTAAGACGGTCTTGCAGTGTTTGAGTACTAGTAGGTCGGGCGGGATTTCGTCACTGCCTGGTGCCTTTCCTGTGGACAAGCTGTCGATGGCTTTGTTGAGCTCATCCAAGGTTGGCTCAGCATCTAGTTCATCCATGGTTGGCAGACATTCGATTTCGTCAAGGGCTGAGGGGGACACAGTGTTTTGCCTGGAGTTAAGAGGTCCGAGTAGTGCTCCACCCATCTCTCCATCTGTAGCTTCTTGTCTGTGATCTCTTCCCCAGTGATGGACTTAAGGGGAGCCGTCTTGCTCTGGATTGGCCCAAGTGCCCTCTTAATGCCATCATACATACCTCTGATGTTTCCTGTTATGACAGCTATATGGATGTCTTCACTAAGCTTGCTCCAGTACTCGTTGGCACACCTTCGGGCTGTCTGTTTGACTTTGTTCCTTGCGGCTCTGAGGACGTGGAGATTCCTCTTGCTGGGTGTCCTCTTGTACTCTGCAAGAGCAGCACATTTGGCTTCTATCACTGGGGCCATCTCTGTTGACTTGGCATCAAACCAGTCGTGTGACTGTGTGGTCTTCTTTCCGAAGGTAGCCATGGCTGCACGATGCATCACGTCTCGCAGATCATTCCACTTCTTTGTCGCAGACAGTCCAGATGGCTTGCTGTTAACTTCCTTCTCAAAAGCAGCAGGAAACTTTTCCACGAGTTGTGGTTGAGACATTCTGCTGATATCGATGCTTGGCTTCCCCGGCTGTCTTGCGTGGTGGAATTTCTTCTGTTCCATCTTGAACTTGCAGCATACCAGGGAATGGTCTGTATCGCAGTCAGTACTCTGATATGCACGTGTGAGTAGCACGTGCCTGAGCGAGGTTCGTCTAGTCAGGATCAGGTCCAGCTGTTGCCAGTGCTTCGAGCGAGTGTGTCGCCAGGAAACCTTGTGTTGGGGCTTGGTCTGGAAGTACGAGTTTGTGATGCACAGGTTGTGATATGTGCAAAACTCCAGCACTCGCTGTCCATTTTCATTCATCATGCCAACGCCAGGATTCATGGTCGTCACCCACTCTTGCGTTGAAGTCACCTAGGAGGACTAGTTGTTCGTCACTGGGAACGTTCCTGATGGTACCGGTGAGATTCTCGTAGAACTCATCCTTCACTTCAGGGGTGGCAGCGAGTGTCGGAGCGTATACGCTGACAAGGGTGATGATGGGGGCATTTGATTGTGTTGAGACGGAGAGTGAGGAGACGCGCAGATCCATTACTTCCCGGCTCCACCATCCTCAGTAAGGTGTTATTCACCGCGAAGCCTACTCCGTTCTCCCTGGGCTCATTGGACCCTTTCCCCTGCCAGTAGAACGTGTAGTCCTGCTCCTTTAGAGTGCCTGAGTCAGCAATGCGTGTTTCCTGAAGTGCAGCTTTATCCATGTTCAGCCTCCTCAATTCATCATTGATAACAGCTGTCTTCCTGGCATCATCAATGTCCTTAAGATTCTCTGTAAGGCCAGGCATCATAGTCCGAACGTTCCAACATCCCAGTTTTAGAGCTGGTCTCCTTAGCTGTCTTTTGTTGCCGGGTGCGGAGATGACGACCTACCTTTTGGAGTGTATCCTATTCCCCGCACACCCCACGAGGATACTAGACCGTGGTGAGACAGCACCTTATTGGCTTGGGGCTGCCCGGCTTGAGGCGGGCGGTAGCTGTCCAATGGGACGGGAGGATCCCTCCCACCGTCGGTAGCAACCCCTGGCGCCACGATCTACGCCAAACGAGCGATGACTTAAAACCGGTAACTGTTGCAACCCGTGTTGTGTCGACGCCATAGACGAAGCTGGAGTGTCCTCTCCAGTGTACTGTCCGGGTTTTGTCATTCCAGTGTAGAGTCTGGTAGCATTTTAGCCCGGGCGGGATGATATGGAGGACGAGTTGTTGCCCATGCAGCATGTCCCCCCTCTCCACGTCACTGATGGGTCCAAAGGAACAGCAGAGCTGCTACATTTTGGCATCAGTGCCGTCGCAGGAGCTGCCAGAGCGATGTTGTATTTAGCATCGAACTGCCTTCGGGGCTCCGACTCCGGATTAATCCTCAGGGTGTATTCTCCAAGCCTTTCCTGTGTCCAGGTATGCCGAAAGGCAGCGGAGGTTTGAGATCAGGGTTTCCCTCCCTTAGATGGGTTGCCTTCCCAGGCTGGTGGGCCCCGTCTGCCCAGGTGCAGTAGGTCAAGGGTCACATATTTTAGCTGTAGCAAGAGAGCAACAGAAAGTATTTGTATGCATCGTCGGTGTTTAACACACAGGCTGTGAACTAGTTATGGTCAGACTTCAAGCATTGATGAACCAGGAATTGATGTTCTCAAGAAAAATTCTGTGCTTAGTGATAGCAATCAGGGTATTTGGCTATGGATGTTAATTTGTAGGTTGTTTTAGTTGCAGAGCCGGTCACTATTGTGTCAACTGGATTGTCTGTCCCTATGCTCCATAAACATGTTAATACAGTCAGGGTAGTCATCATTGTAATGCAAAGTAGGCCTAGTGACAGCTTGCCTAAGTTTACGTTTCCAATGTCTTACAAGTTTGTTTACACCTTGAAATAAGCATACTGATCCTGTGTTTTACCGTACAAGTCGAATTTCTATTTTCACTGGATGCAGTTGACACTTAACACACTTATAAAGTTTTACATACACAATTTTGAGGTGCACTATTTATGGCTTATCCTTTATACATAATAGCGTCTAACTATGCTGGTCTAAGTTAGTAAGTAGGAACTAATTGGTCATGGTAGCTTTGTTGAGTTGGCTAGTTTGAGATATTTATAACTTGTAAGTGCAGCATAAGTTTCACAAATAGCCTAAAGCATGTATTTATACATAACATAAATGTAAATGTAAAGTATAAAGCACCAGATGGCCCACCTGGACTCAGCCTTGAGAAGTCAGCCGGGGATGCCTCTCAGACAATTTACATAGCCCCCACCCCAAATGCAGGGGGTGGGGAAAATCAAGAAAGAATTTGTAATTTTGCGAGATCTAGAGAGAAATGAACTCAAGGATAATGATGCTTCTATAGTTAGATATGGTGCCCATACTTTGGTGATCTAACAGCACCTTATAATTAGTTGCAATGATTACACAAGATATTGCAGAAATTGAGAGAGCTTACTCCCCAGCTGACAAAAAGCCGACCATCTTGGAGCGTGACCTCTGACCTGATTTGGGAGATGAGAGTATAAGGAATGGCAGGAACAGCAGCTGCTGTTCTACCACTGACAGAGACTTTAAAAGTGGACAAACCCCCTTATTTCGCAACTGGTCATTAAATAGACCCTTGTGGCTTTTTGATGGTGTAGAATCAAGATTGAATTGGGATTATTTATAAAAGAAGACTTTTATTTGGCTTGTTTCAGCCCATCTACATTTACCTTTTTTTTTGTAATCACGGTTTATTATTGCCTGAACAGGCTGTATTATTTGCCCTACAGCAACACTGTGACAGTAATACCGTTTTCACCACCATGGCGCCTACAAACTACATATCCCACATCAACATGTCATATGAAGATGCAGCAATGTTTTAGCTAACATTGACTCTGTTCCCTGCTACTTACCGTTTCCCAGAGGCAGACTGTGCTGCATATTCTGCTTCCGGATACACGACCAGTGGGGTCTACACACTTAGCTCTGGTGTAGAGGCCTACTGTGACATGGATACAGCAGGTAAATATTGTCTACAGACGGGTAAGATCATCTGTCATATACACATATAACATCCACTCCCCTGCCCAACTCGCCCAAAACATAGGCACAAAATTAGCTAAATTGTAGAAAATGCAGAAGTCGCACCCACTCTGTTATTGGTTAAACAGCTATCAATTTTTGATATACTGCCAAATGGTCGGTCCATTCTAGTCAAACTCCTTCACAAAGCGAACATGCTCTGTGATGTTGTCAATCAATCTACTATGATATAAGTATGAAGATGATGTCCAAATCTTGGCCCTTTTTCCCACACAGGAGCCAGCTGGACTGTGATCCAGCGGCGGCAGGACGGGTCGGTTCCCTTCAGCAAGAACTGGGAGGAGTACAGACAGGGCTTTGGGGACAAGGACGGGGAGTACTGGCTGGGGAACGACAACATCCACCTCCTGACCCAGCAGAAGAACTACACGCTCCGCATCGACATGATGGGCTGGGACAACCAGACACGCTTCGCGGAATACAGCACGTTCAGGTCAGTACTAGGTCAGGTCAATTCTGGGCAGACAGCACATAGTACAGTAAGGAAGTCCCGTGGAAATTTTTATCATCAAATGCATAGAGAAGACCTGGGAGAAGTACTAAGAATATGTACCAGTAATATTTTAATCGTATACTGGCAAGCAACAGTTTAGAGACAAACACAAGGCAAGGCGTGGTCCAATCTTACTCATTTGCTTCCTTTTCTTTCTTCAATTACTCCTCCAGACAAAAAGTTAATCACATTGAGTCATTCTCTTGACCGGGCGCTGCTTTTTTGTCGTTGTTTGAAGGCATCTCTCCGGCCAGAATAAGGAGAAACTCATAGCTAATGAGTGATTAATGTCCCCATCCAGATTGTCCGGTGAGTCGGACGGGTACCGCCTGACCGTTGCAGGGTATACCGGCACTGCAGGAGACTCCCTGGCTGGTGTTGCCCCCAACACCGGGCTCAAGTTCTCCACTGTGGACAGGGACAATGATGAATGGCCGGCCCATTGCTCCCAGACGTACGGACAGGGCGGCTGGTGGTACAGCAACTGCGGAGGCTCCTTCCTCAACGGCGCCTACCTGACCAGCTGCATCAGCACCTGTCCAGCCTGGAGAGGTGTGGTGTGGAACCAGTGGAGGGGCAGGCATTACACCCTGAAGTCTGTGTCTTTGAAGATCAGGCCAACTATAGGTTAGTCCGAGTATCTCACGGTTCTCATGCTGAAAGTGTGTGCATTGGGTCTTACAGGTCTGACTTCACTGTTATGTTGTGCAGAACAGAGCAATGAATGGCAATAGTATGATTATGATATTACATGTATAAGCAGCTTGAGGATTTTCAGATTGTAGGCAAACCGGGTTTTTCTGCCCATATGTTCCAAGTATTTTGGTTCGCAATTCGCTATTTTTCGGCCCATCTACATTAAGTTTTACCTTTTTTTGTAATCACGGTTTCCTATTGCCTGAACTGGCTGTATTATTTGCCCTACAGCAACACTGTGAGAGTTATACCGTTTCCACCACCATGGCGCCTACAAACTACAAATCCCACATCAACATGTCATATGAAGATGCAGCAATGTTTTAGCTAACATTGACTCTGTTCCCTGCTACTTACCGTTTCCCAGAGGCAGACTGTGCTGCATATTCTGCCTCCGGATACACGACCAGTGGGGTCTACACACTTAGCTCTGGTGTAGAGGCCTACTGTGACATGGACACAGCAGGTAAATATTGTCTACAGACAGGTAAGATCATCTGTCATATACACAGGTGTGCCTTAGATATACACCTGTTTAAGGTTTGAGTTTCCCATTAAAGTTAGACAATATCGATCACACAAGGCAACATCCACTCCTCTGTACAACTCTGCCAAAACATAGGCACAATATTAGCTAAATTGTAGAAAATGCAGAAGTCGCACCCACTCTGTTATTGGTTAAACAGCTATCAATTTTTGATATACTGCCAAATGGTCGGTCCATTCTAGTCAAACTCCTTCACAAAGCGAACATGCTCTGTGATGTTGTCAATCAATCTACTATGATATAAGTATGAAGATGATGTCCAAATCTTGGCCCTTTTTCCCACACAGGAGCCAGCTGGACTGTGATCCAGCGGCGGCAGGACGGGTCGGTTCCCTTCAGCAAGAACTGGGAGGAGTACAGACAGGGCTTTGGGGACAAGGACGGGGAGTACTGGCTGGGGAACGACAACATCCACCTCCTGACCCAGCAGAAGAACTACACGCTCCGCATCGACATGATGGGCTGGGACAACCAGACACGCTTCGCGGAATACAGCACGTTCAGGTCAGTACTAGGTCAGGTCAATTCTGGGCAGACAGCACAGTAAGGAAGTCCCATGGAAATTTTTATCATCAAATGCATAGAGAAGACCTGGGAGAAGTACTATGATTATGTACCAGTAATATTTTAATCGTATACTGGCAAGCAACAGTTTAGAGACACACACATAGCAAGGCGTGGTCCAATCTTGCTCATTTGCTTCCTTTTCTTTCTTCAATTACTCCCTCAAACAAAAAGTTAATCACATTGAGTCATTCTCTTGTCTGGTCGCTGCTTTTTTCGTCGTTGTTTGAAGGCATTTCTCCGGCCAGAAAAACGAGAAGCTCAGCTAATGTGTGATTAATGTCCCCATCCAGATTGTCCGGTGAGTCGGACGGGTACCGCCTGACCGTTGCAGGGTATACCGGCACTGCAGGAGACTCCCTGGCTGGTGTTGCCCCCAACACCGGGCTCAAGTTCTCCACTGTGGACAGGGACAACGATGAATGGCCGGCCCATTGCTCCCAGACGTACGGACAGGGCGGCTGGTGGTACAGCAACTGCGGAGGCTCCTTCCTCAACGGCGCCTACCTGACCAGCTGCATCAGCACCTGTCCAGCCTGGAGAGTTGTGGTGTGGAACCAGTGGAGGGGCAGGCATTACACCCTGAAGTCTGTGTCTTTGAAGATCAGGCCAACTGCAGAAACCCAGGTCACACCTGAAGTCACACCTGAAGTCACACCTGAAGTCACGCTTGAAGTCACGCCTACTCCTCTTGCAGGTGAGTCCAAGTATTTCAGGGTTCAGATTCTGCAGGTGTTGGGTCTTACAGGCCTAGGTCTGACATCACAGTTATGTTGCGCAGACCAGGGCACAGAATGGCAATAGGCTATTGGCCTATAGTAAGTATTTATGATGTTATAAGCTATCTGGAATGGCGGGAAGAGCTGTTCTACCGCTTAAGTGGACAAACCCCCTTTCTTTGCAACTGGTCAATAATTCGACCCTTCTGACTTTCTAATGGTGTAGAATCTTGAAGATTAAAGGGGGAGTTATATGTAAAAGAAATGTATTATACTTCTATGCCGCTTGTTTCAGGCCATGAGTTCTGCATTTATGGTTTTGTAATCACGGTTTCCTATTGCCTGAACTGGTCATTTTCCCTTCAGTAACAAAGTTAATGTTTCCACCATCGTCTATGGTGCCTACTGCCTACAAACTATGTCACATGTCAACATTTCATATGAAGATTACTGTTTTAACTAGCATTGACTCTGTTCCCTGCTACTTACCGTTTCCCAGCGCCAGACTGTGCTGCATATCATGCCTCCGGATACCCCAGTGGAGTCTTCATTTACACAATTAGCTCCCGTGCAGAGGTCTACTGTGACATGGATACGGCAGGTGAATATTGTCTACAGACAGGCAAGGATCTGTCTTATACACAGGTGTGCCTTAGATATACACCTGTTTAAGGTTTGAGTTTCCCATGAAGTTAAACAACATCACACAAGGCAACACCCACTCCCCTGCCCAACTCAGGCAAAACATAGACAGTCAGACACAAAACCGAATAGTAGATATGCAAAAGTTGCACCATCTCTGTTATTGGTTAGACATACTGTTTTGACATACTGCCATATGGTCGGTCTACTCTAGTCAAACTCCTTTGCAAAGTCAACATGTTCTTTGCTGTTATCAATTAGTCTACAATATCAGCACAAAGATGACGTACAAATCGTTGTCCTTTTCCCCGTGTGTTCAGGAGGCGGCTGGACTGTGATCCAGCGGCGGCAGGACGGGTCGGTTCCCTTCAACCGGACCTGGGAGGAGTACAAACAGGGCTTTGGGAACAAGAGAGGGGAGTACTGGCTGGGGAACGAGATCATCCACATGCTGACCAGTCAGCAGAACTTCACGCTCCGAATAGAACTTGAGGATTGGGAAGGAAACCAGACATTTGCTGAGTACAGCACGTTTAGGTTGGTTCTAGTCCTTCTAGTGAGGATTCTGGGCAGACATCAGATCACTAGTTAGGCAGTCCAATGGAAATTCATCATAAAATACACAAGACGAAGGCCTGGAAAATGTACATGACACGTGTACTAAGTTATAATCTAATCCTAAAACCTCACGTTTACTGGCAGGCAACAGCGGTCTAGTTTAGCAACACACACAAAGAATTGCATTGTTTCCTCAGCTCCCTATCGGCTGGGGCAAGAACTGAAGAAAACCTCAAATGCTGGGATATCCATGCGCTTACTTGTAGAGAAGGGTCGACCGAACAACTCATAATCTACCTTGGAAAGTTTCACCCTACCCGTCCCTTCTGGCCTAAAATTGTATCACCCTTCATTCTGATGTTCTTGCCCATTGTAATGACGATTTTGTCATATTTTTTGCTCCTTTTCTTGGGGCCAACGTCTTATGAGGATTTATTTGATAGAATTTTTAATGGTTTATTCAGGAATTGACACATACAGAAATTAAAACAGCATTTCAGCCGATTTTACCTTGAGGTTCTAAAAGTAAACCGGCTGAATTACGCAGTCTCAAAATCAAAAGTACAAAAGAACACTCTCAAACAATCGGAAAAATTTATACAACAGACAAAATGTACAACCAACAGTAGCATATATAACAGATTACACCTTACAAATTTGTGTTCAGTAGTTGGGTTAAGTATGGAATTATAGCACTACGTTGGTATCTGATCTTGAATGTGAAAGGATATGGTAATCTGTAACCTTCCCTTTAAGCCCTTATTGTGGACAGTTTCAGGAGTTGGAGGTAGCCAGGGTCGAAATGTTTTTGAATTCAATAGGGACTTAGCGAATTTAAGACATAGGGTCTCTCTTCTTGCTGCCAAAGCACATATGTCAAGTCTGGAGAGTGCATCACATATGTACATGTAGCTAGATCCAAGAATTATGGGCGCGCTTTTTGATTGTAGAGTGGTTAAACCTGAGTGCCATACTGGGGCTGCATATTCTAGAGTTGGGCGAACATGTAGCAGATAGATTTCGCAAAGATCTTCCGTGCAGACACCACAGCGTTTTAGTTGCTCGCCTAAAATTTATGAATATGGAAGTGTGCCAGTACGTTCCATGCACGAGAAGCGACTCCTTGGTGATATGAGTACTGTGTCTTTCTTCACCATTTCTGTCATTCTGTTGCACCTTATCAGGCGCATATTTCTTGTTATCTTCGCCAAGAAGATTATGTTTTGGGTAGCATTTGTATGTGTTTGTGTGTGTGTGCGTGTGTGCGCGTGCGCGTGCGCGTGTATGTGTGTCTGTGTGTGTGTGTGTGTGTTTGTGTATGTAATTGAACAGCATAACAGAAGAAGGTTTGGATGGATTGTTATGATATTTGGTAGATACATAGGTAGGTCTTGATGAGACCTGGAAATGATTAGATTTTGGGTCCCCTAGCGGCTTGTTACGGTATTGCAGCAGACCTTCCTGTTTTGATATCTCATGTTCTGGATATGCTATCGTGCTGATATTTTACTTGCAGATAGCCCTTCGGACAGAGAGTAAGTGGTATAGGTTTTGGTCCCTTATTTGGAATTACAGGCCTGGAGCAGGTTTTGCTTCAGACTTTGAAAGGGAATGACTCGAGAACGGCTTGATGGATAGTCGTGATTCTTGGTATGTAGATAACTTGAGTGATGATTTACATAATTAGATACTCATTATGCTAATCTGTTATGTAATTTTCATAATTAATGAGGAAAGTTTATACATCAGCCGCAGTTCATGATAGGACTCTCAAACATGTGACATGTAACTGAGGAAGAGAGAAATAATAATAGATATCAACTATGCAAATGAAGATCTCATTTGCATAATTAATGAGAAAATACCATAACTCAAGATAGGGTTGACAAATCATCATGATCATGAAAGCTCATCTGTGTTGGTAGTAATCATAACACAGTGCTAAACTTTCTTCCAGCACTAAGGTATTCACGGATCAAATTTTCAACGACCACTGCCGCCTTCTTCAGGATCAATAATGACCAATCACTGTCGAACGTAAACTCGCGAGAGTTACAGACAAGCTTGGGGTCGTTAACACGTTACTCCACAGAGCTGACACGATCATAACGGATCCACACGACAGAGAGACAGAGAAACAACACATCCAACAGGCACTGAAGGACTGCAGGTACCCTCAGTGGGCCATAGACAAGGCGACCGCACCAAAGCCCCCTTAACAGAACAACAGAAGCCTGAGAACGAGAGAAAGGGTCAAAGGACGCATCACCCTTCCGTACATCAAGACCGTCTTGGAACCCCTACGCAGAATATTTGCTTCACACGGGATCTCCACCTGATTCAAACCTTTGAACACACTGCGACAGCTTCTCGTGGCGCCGAAGGACAAAACCCCAAGAGAAGAGAAGTGCGGCGTAGTGTACCACATTCCGTGTCAGGGAACTACTAGACAAGGGACTTGCCAAGAAGTCTACATTGGTGAGACAGAACGCTCATGGAGAACTAGATTCCTTGAACACAGATGCCCCAGCACACTTTCGTCAGAAGTCTCTCAGCACATCCACATTGAATCTCCGGGCCACACCGTTTCGCTGGACAAAGTCAGAATACTGGACACTGAGCAGGACTTTATGAGAGGTATAAAGGAGGCTATATACATCAGGGCACTCCAGCCATCACTCAACAGAGACAGTGGGCGTTATAAACTTCCTGGCACGTTTGACCAATTGCTGACGTCACGTATCCGTAAAGACACGTGACAATAAAGTCACGTGTCTGTAACTCTCACGAGTTTACGTTCAACAGTGATTGGTCATTATTGATCCTGAAGAAGGCGACAGTGGTCGTTGAAAATTTGATCCCTGAATACCTGTAAGTTAGTGTTGGAAGAAAGTTTAGCACCGTATTGTAAAATCATCATGATATTTGGTATGTAGATAGCTTAAGTGATGCTTTGACACATGCTTGCTTACTTGCTTGCTTATGTCGAGACCTTCCAGTCACGAGTCGAGATGGCAGCCCAAGTGTTTCGGTCCTTCATTGCCCAGAGCATACTTTGTATGATTAAACAATGATTATGCAAATCATATTCTATTTTACATAATCAATGAGGCAATTTCAAAAACCTGCTGCATTCTATGAATAACTATTCAAATATGTGACATTTGTAACTGATGAACAGAGGAATGTTGATAGATAGAAAATATGCAAATGAAGATCCAATTTGCATAATTAATGAGAAAGTACTATAATTCTATTCTGGTAAATGACCTCAATTTCATACTTGTGGCATTTGGAAGTTATCTGAATGTGAACATTGTTGAATTAAATCATGCTAATAAGGACCTCATTTGCATAATTGATTATTATTTGAATGTCTGCATTTTGACCATAAAGTAAGATTACCCAACGTTACTCACACAAGTAGCCTCACATCACCTCTGTTCTGCCTCTCTAACTGAACGCCTGCGACAAATAAATTAATTATTCATTCGTTTATTGCTTGGCTTAGGCTAAGTCCCACATTCAGACAGTCCAAATACAGGTGCACTTAAAAAGAACGAAAATGTCTTCAGCTGTGATAAACTAGGACTAGTATGTAATAACAGCACCACTAAACTGTATCTAACCGAGGATGGACAAGCCAACTGTAGTGTCGCCAGAACAGACTTCGTTAAAGGCCCACTATATAGGATTTTGGCCCAAAAATTTAAAATATTCTTGTGAAAAAATCTTAATGTTAATAGCAGGTACTGACATGTACAACCCATTTTCAGCATATTTTCTTCATTATTTCGTCTATTTTGGGTGTTTATGAACTGTACAAAAACAAAACAAAAACTCCCGGACACCACCTCAATAGTAGATAAACAACAACATCCCAGTGCACTGGAGGACCCCCATGGTGGTTTAATCACTTAGGCACACTTTAGACTGCCAGATGTCATGAAGCTCTTCTTCTTTGGAAACACTCATATCTTTTTACAAGATGGTAGAATACAACCATTAATTTATTCTAGAGAGTCTACTTTGAAGGGTATGAATAAAGTGTGGTTAATATTTTCCCTTCAAAACTGCAAGAACTCTGGTAAGGATGATTTTTTACAGAAACTGGTGAACTGTAAACAGGCACCCCACTGGGCGATCAGCCTGATAAGAAGTACAGAAGCCATGTGTGGCCATGTGTTAGTTTCACACTGTGTGTTGTTTTGGATGGAGGATAACAGTTTTTTAAAGTTGTTTGTATGGTGCAGTAATGTTGTAACCTCCCTTCCTGAATATCGGTAAGCTGTGCATTCTATAGAGTTGATGAAGCTTGCTATGCAAAGAAACAGTAGGAAAATCTACTTTCTGTATTGGCCTAAAACTACATAGTGGGTCTTTAATGATTTCTTACTGATTACCTTTATTTCATTCAATTACTCCACCCTTATACAAATAGCTAATCACCTGATTGACCCGCCGTTAACATTATTGTCTAATGAAGAAGTTCACAAATCATCTTTCAACAACAGCAGCCACAGTCTCCACATCCCCTCAGCTACCATTACTGGCTCTCCCCTTTTCTT
Source organism: Branchiostoma lanceolatum (assembly GCA_035149815.1). Classification (NCBI taxonomy): domain Eukaryota; kingdom Metazoa; phylum Chordata; class Leptocardii; order Amphioxiformes; family Branchiostomatidae; genus Branchiostoma; species Branchiostoma lanceolatum. The sequence goes on from CM068866.1 coordinate 32,985,105, forward strand.
GTCGCCCCAATATTTCATATGCAAAACCAATTTCGCTGTCCAGAATGACGAGAAATTCATAACTGTGTGATTAATTTTCCCATCCAGTGTGGCCGGTGAGTCCGACGGGTACCGCCTGACCAGTGCAGGGTATAGCGGCACCGCGGGAGACGCCATGGCTTACAACAACGGGCAGAGGTTCTCCACTGTGGACAGGGACAATGATCACTGGTACAGCCATTGTTCTCAGCGGTACGGACAGGGCGGCTGGTGGTTTAGGAACTGCAGCTACACCTTCCTCAACGGCCGCTACCTGGGCAACTGTGGGAGCTCCTGTCCCAGGGCGCAAGGTGTGACGTGGGCCCAATGGAGAGGCCCTTTTTACTCCCTGAAGTCCGTGTCTATGAAAATCAGGCCATCATAATTATATTTGCTCTACTAAATCTGATCACACCCAGTTATCCACAAAATACTTCATCCTACGTGGTCCATATTGCCGACAAGGAACTTTCTCTTTTATATAAATAGCGAATTTGCTTGTTACAACACTAGAATCAGAAACCTTTATGTATCAGTGAGGTAGATATTCCGCTTAGTGAGGTCCACATATAACTGGGTAAGTGTTCAGATGTAGTTGATATGGAGCAAACTGAAGGAGTGTCACTAAGGGTGAGTCCGAATGTGAGTGAATGAATGTCTGTGTGTGAGTGAGTGAGTGAGTGAATGCATGTGGGGAAAGAGTAAATGAGAGAACGAGTAAATGAGTGGTTGAGAGTGAGTGAGAATGAGTGAGTGAGTAGGTGTGTGAGTGAATGAGAGTGAGTGGGTGAGTGAGTGAGTGAAAGGGTGAGTGAGAGTGATTGTGGGTGGGTCATATCTAGCCATGTATCTCTATACAGTTCAGTGCAACTTCGTTCGCTTCCCGCAGGTCCGAGTCTGTGTAGGTAGGTGACTCTGAGTCTGCAGCTGTGCATAGTGAGTGACTGAGTGAGTGATAGTGTGTGTGGGTGAGTGAGTGAGTGAGTGAGTGAGTGGGTGGGTATTAGTGAGTGAGTGAGTGATAGTGAGTGAGCAAGCAAGTGAGCTTAGCCCTCTTAAGTGGTTATGGATGAATGATTCACGAATGGCAGAAGAATGGCAAAAGTGGGGTGAATAATAGGCCAGAAGAGTGAACCTTTAGTTAGGGTAACATTTCATGAAGAAACAATAGCCTACATTTATGGTGGCCAAGCTCTCCTGGCAAATTGTTATTGTTAGTCTGCTTGTTCAGCTTTAAGGAAGTGAAATGCCTAAAGGTGTGATCAGGTTCCCAGGACCCTCTGTAGATGTGGGAACAGTTAGGTTTCTCAAGCATTGTCTATAAAAATGACCCTCTGAGTGTTCAGACCCAGTCCCCATAGCTTCAGTCCCTATCCATCCAGACATCTACATTTTTCAGCTGCAAAATATCATTTTCTGGGCCTTTTTTGGCAAAACGTTAGAATACCAAGCTGAACCATTTGGTACAATTTATAAAACTGATAAGAAATGAAGTATGTCCTTTGAAATTCATTGAATTGAAAGACAGAGTTAAAAGTATTTGTTTCTTGCAGCTTTAAAAAAAAAATTGACTACCTGATTGAACAATGAAGTCCGACCAAAGTTAGCAGGAAATTTGTCAGAACTGATCTTGCTTCTTACAAATTTCCTAAACTTCTTTTTATGACATGGAAGAAATGTCCTTAAAAAACTCTATATAGTAGGAAAACTCTGTCCCTCTGCGTTGCCGACATGGATTGACTCAGATATAGAATAGACGGGACTGGTGTTATTAGTAATGCAGGTTTAACTTTGGTATCCTCGGCTGGTTCACTTTAAGGTTTCTGAAAGAAATTCTGATGCATTTTCTTCCTTTCACTTTCTTACACTGTCTTGGAAGGAGTTGGTCTTGTCATATTATTTTCTCAAACTATGAAGTTTTCCTTTCTTGATGTAATTCAACATTCTTAAATATCTTTATCTATTTTAGAGAGTTGCTGTAGAGACCATAGAAAATACTTTTGAATTTCTGTTCAGGTGATACTAATGACATATGTGATTGTAGCGTATATTCAGTGCTCTTCATATGACAGTGAAGGGTTTGGGACATGTCTTTCAAACACAACCAGAATCCACTTACCAAATCAAATTTCAACTGAGTCTTCCGACTTTGTCTGGTAATCTGAGCCGTTATGACCGGTGATAGAGAATATCTGATGAGGGCCGAAGAGTTGGTTGAAAATTTGCTACCTGACTGTGTTTGAAAGACAGCTTAAATCTCTTTCTGTCTCTACTGGTGTTTATATTATATTATATTATATCATATTATATGCTTGTCTATAGAGGTTGCAAGTGCACGTTTGATTCAATCCTCCTGAAACCTGTTTTTGCAGATAACAAAATTTGGGGAACCCAAATTGAAAAGACAAACTCCCCTCTAAAAACTTTAAAAAGAGTTGAGCTACATGCACTCTAAAATCATCAAGGAAAGAAGAAAATTCTTTCTTGGCCCTTTTGGGGAAAACGCAACGTTTAGGACACAAAGTTGTGATGAAAACTTGGCAATTCCTGTGTAATAAAATACTATAAACTTTCTTCCTTGTCCCTTATCTCTCTTGTGCTTTGAAACTAATGATTATTAGTGAATCAAAATCTAACAAATGACATTTTATTTCCATGTAGCTATTCATTTAAAACTACCAAAAACAATCTTGACTGAGTAACAACTGTCTAAATTGATGTGGCCCAATTATACAACATGCCTCTGTGAGAGGTACTAAAGAAAGGCGTTTTTGTGCTGTAATATCTTTGACTTTGATACTTTTGTTCAACACGAGCAGTTGCAGCTCGCCTTGAATTTTCAGTCACTCTTACATCGACCTTCTTCAGGAGTGATGTTGATTGAATTGACCTTAAGAATCTTAGGACTCAAGTATGAATTGTAATTGCCTGGCGAGTGATATCTGCCTTGTTTTCATTAAGATCCATTACATGTTCCTACGGTCACGTGCTCAGAGTAATTGAATCACTCCTGGAGGTCAATGTAAGAGCAACAAAAACTCGAGGTGAGCAACATTGGCTTGAATATAAAGTTGAACGAAAGTATCAAACGTTATCAACACAAATGAGCTTTCATGCTAACCTTTGACTTCACGTTATGCCATCTAAAAGTGTACTCAGTACAACATTCCAACAAAACAGTCAATACTGTGATCAGGAGTTTGATATCAATGAGAAACATCCTAACACACTGGTCTGTTAAAATTCAAATATCACCTTTAAGTTTAAAGTCGAGATCCCTCAAACTGCTGAATTCACCACACAATGTGAAAGGACGCAATCTCTTTCAACTCATATACAACTGAACTGTTTTTTTCTAAATTGTGGAATTTATTCAGAAACTGACTTCCCGAATTTACACCGACCAGTAATCTAAGTTACTTTGAATGTCAGTCCTAACTGTGGAATTTGTTACTTCTTCAGGAAAAAAGAAATGAGAGAACTGGTGCAAAATTTTGTGTGTTTCAAGTATGATATCCTTAACATAATGTTACATGTAATTCTATTTCAAAGTGCTCTTGATACTTTCAACTGTTAAACATCACTTCTTGTACATGACCACCTGACACCTGGTCATGCAATACTGTAAAACAGCAACTTCATGTCTGTCAGAAAATCATAAGTGTGTGTCCTCTTTAACAAGAGCTCTGCTGATAGAAGCACATGGACAGATTAGCCTCACTTATAATTGGTCAAATTTTCAATCCGGGGCCCGACTAAGCAGGAACTGTACAGGCATGTACACACATGTAAACTGTGCAGGCTAACCAATGTATGTAAACTGCACAGGCTAGCCAGTGTATGTAAACTGGAGACAACCATATTAACGGCTGTTAAGTGATTACAAATACTTGACACTGTCCTGCAGTAATGTTTCTAATTCTACCATTACTGATAAACAAATGATAACTGAGTAATAAGCGATGTGTAAAGGAATATCACACCGTTGCCATTGTTACTCAACAGAATGTTGCCATATTTTGTAACACCCGAAATGGCAACATTTTGTCATCGACATTCATGAAGACTTAGAATAAAACTTGCGACCAAAAGTTTTCTGTTCTTGTCCTTATTTCATCTCCAGTGTGATAGAGTAATGTTGTTTGCATGGGTGTGGAAAGGTTCGTTATCAGTAATGAGTCAACATTACAAGGCAATGGAAGATGAGCTACGTAGCCCCCCACCCCCAAGTCTTTTGAGACGCATAAAACGGATCCATCTCAGAGAGACATGTACAAACAAGAGGCCAGTACCCCGCACTACAATGGTATCAAAGCAGGCTGCTGTCCCATACTAAAGCAAAATTGATATTACAAAAAAAACGCTGTTTGGTGGCAAATGTTCAGTTCTTGGTACATTGGTGCACTAAATGTGTTTTTCAAAAACACTTAAGACAATAGATTAGTCAAGAGATTCGATGGACATCATCGCTCCGATGTCAAGTAAGGAATTGAAAGTCGTGTAAAAACTGCCTTTCCCAATGGAACAACTTCGGGGCATGTCAGGGGATCGAACATAACGCTCGAAAACCATTATCCACTGCCCGGCAGTGCCACTGGCAACAACAAAATCGTACAAAACTAGAAGCTCTGCTCACGCATCAAGGGGCCCAATATGGACTTTGACCTCCGTCTTCCCTAGACCTACCCACACCAAATATCATAATTGTAATCCATCCAGAGGTTCTCAACTTAAATTGCCTACAAATATCCGGAAACGCACACAGACAATCAGACACGCAGAAAACTATTATACCTCCATTTCTCATGGAAGGTGATAAAATCAAGGTTTGAATGGGCAAGATCAACTTACAAAAACGCAACAAGAAAAAAACTGCAACACAGTTGAATGCTACCGGGTAGGCTTCAGTAAGTAAATATCTCCGAATGATATTTCCACATAACTGAAGCACTAGGAATGCACGCATTATTGGAATTGGAATCACTCCTCACACATCTGGCCTAGGAAGTTTCACAAATTTGGGAATCAAGAAACTACTCTGGAGAATAAAACAAAGGTAGCTAAGCGATACATGGTGAAATCAAACAGCACCAAAATCCTTTGGTTATGCCGGCACGCCGGCCCGTGCAGGTCATTGACCTCGCTGTACCGTAGGTCGATTTGATTGACCAATTAGAATGGTCCTCGCCGTAATTCCCGTCGAGACAAGCAGACAACAGCCCCCCCCAGCCCCCCCCCCCCCCCCCCCAAATGACCCGTCTGGTCCCTAATGACTTATAAAGGCACCTACCGGTTTATCGGGTGACCGGGCGGATGTACAAATCGTTGAGGTGAGCTCACAAAGTTTGCTGGTCGTTAGAAGAGTCTTCTTGCATTGAATGAATCGGGTGAGTCGGGCTCAACCCAGAACACGATGGGCCCAACCCAGAACAATTCTCCATTACGTATTTATAATATGTACATGGTGTGGGTAAGGTGTTTGTTATAATTTTATTTGCTATTAACCTGCTAGAGTAATTGTTTTGAAAATTCAAAATAAGTTATTCTTTTGTTTTGTCAACGAATAGTTTACTGGTAGACTGATGATCAATTTATTGGTTATAGGCTGAACACTTTGCAATGTTAACAAACATTGTTATGTAACAGAAGTACTAGCACTTGTTCTGCTAGAGATACATATCAAAGCACGCCCAACTAACAGCCTCTATTTTCATACATAGTCTGTGTGAAGTTCTCTGCATCTATTCTATTGACATCAAAAACTTCACTCTTTTCGGGAATGGGAAATTGCGAAAGACTCGCAAAGTGGTTTGGATTTTGAAGGCTTATTTTGCCTTGACTTCGAAAATTTGACCATTTTGAATCAGGAATGACAAATTGGCAGACATTTAACAAAGCGATCTATAGAATTTCAGGTCATGAATGATGTGTTTCCATCAGATTTTACCAAAAAGAGTGGTCTGGTGTATATCATACGCTCTGAAGGCATATCACAAACACATTTCAATGATGTAGACGAGACAAAACGGGAAAAAGTTAGACTTTATTGAGAACACGTCGTGCGAGAAGGGAAGATTCTGACAAGGCGTGTCGTCAGCACGTTATCAACCATCGGTTCATGGGAGAAGTCGGTTACAACAAGGCAGTTTTTCTTCTGGAAAGTTCAGAGGAAGGCGAACTTGATGCGCAGTTCTAGCGGTGCGATTTCTTACTGTTAAGCCAAACCAATCTAATTTGGTTATTATTGATTATTAAAAAAAATGCTTATTGAAAGATCAACATAAAAACGAGTGGGGACTAAGTTAAGTTCTTTAAGCTGGAGTGAATTTAGTCAGACTGAATGCACTCAAGTTTTTATAACTTTTATTACAGTGCCATGGACATGGAAGAATAACCCATTTCAACACCAGGGTGGAGTGAGAAAAGTGGTGTAGTGTGCAACAGACCTGGGTCAGCTTTTACAGATGTGAGACTGTCACGTTAGGGTTGATGTAAATTAGGATTTTAACATGGTCGATATTGACCGAAAGATTTCATATACATATGTATATTAAATCTTCTTTAATGAGAAGAAGACTTTAACAGACCTGGTGGTTATTAGAGAGGAGTCTACTTTTGTAACCATCTTTCCGCACTTCCGGGTGAGGCAAAAATTGAATTTTTGCCTCTCAAGTGGTGAATATCACATCTAGCACACACGATACGGCACCCCAGGTTTATCCTTTAACTCCCACATTCTTGTCACTTCACGACATTTAGATTTAAGGATCTTCTAGTCAATTGCCGGGTGGGTCTGTGTACTAACCCGCGGCGCAGCTCGACTCTAGTGCAGTACGGGCCGATGAACGTAGTAAATGGTAGATTTCTGCCTATGTCATTATTGAGTAGCGTATCTAATACAGGATTTAAGAAGTCTGGTTAGTTCTTTAATAACTCGCACATCCTTCCTGCGTTCCAACTGACTGTTATTCCGGACGTTTAGAGACCACATCGCGAACACAGTAGCTACTGAAGGAATGGTTGAAATGCTAGTTAGTTCCAGTCATACTGCAGTACTCACTGTGAGCGCTGAAGGGCGAGACAAAGTAGTCGACTGCTGTCTATCGGAAACAATCCAACCCTCAAGCCTCGACCGGTAAGACAAAAGTTACTAGAAGTTCCTTAAATCGACATTTTGTCACGTGACGAGAATGTGGGTGGTAAAGGATACGCCTGGGATGCCACCTCGTGTCTCGGATGTCATATTCACCACTTGTGTAGACAGATATTTCAGATCTTCTATTCTGCGGACACCGAACCCGGAGGTCCGACACTGGCCTCATGCGAAATAGTTGCTGAAGTGTCTCTTGTATCAAGTCATAAAAGTCCAAGTTTTGCGCAATTTTCTGGTCTACAAGAACGCATAAAACGACGTCCAAAACAAGCCGATGCCTAATCTTTGCTTGATGAGTAGACTCCTCTATCAGCGCCTGAAAAGCGATCCTTTTTACGCCAACACTTGTTTCTTTTTTTTTAAGTCTTAACACCCTTGTCCTGCGGACCGCCTATATATAGGCGCTACGCATAATGTGCGGGTCCTGCGGACCGCCTATATATAGGCGCTGGGGGTATTTCCGGCACGAACGCGTCTCACTCCCGCGTAACCCCCGAAACCCGGAAGTAACATAGTGTTGCCACATCGTCGGGGTCAAGGGTCAAAATTATTGTTGCGCAATTCGTCCCAGGACGCATGCGTGATATGTTAATGAGGCCATATGTTAATGAGGCGGCCATGATGTCGTGTCGTCTGCTGGAATGTTTTCGGGGCGATATTTTCCGTATTTCTGGCGGCAATTTCGGTGTTTAAACGCCAAAATGGATCGGTACACGGCCGAAGACGTTCTAGAGGACATTTTCACGAACGATTCAGGGGTGGAATATCCTTTAACAAGTGAAAATTCCGCTGAAATCAGTGACAGTTCTGGCGAAGACGGGGAGTCACAACATCGGCCTCGAAGACATGTCGGGGCAAGCGGAGAGGGACCCTTACACGTTGCTGATGAACTTGAAAGCGGCGCTGACGCTACTTTTAGCCGTGGAAGAGCTCGGGGCACTTACCGAGGACGGCGTGGACGTGCCCGAGGAGGTAGTGGATGTGGTCGCTGGCGGGGAAGTGGTGCATGATTTCAATTGTGGGGCTGACCAGTCTCAGACTTTGATAGCCATATACTCACCTATTATAATATCTGCAATTCGTATTTCTTTACATATAATACGATATATTATTCTGATGTTGTCAAAACTGGTCAGAAACTTTGTAGTCTTCGTAGAAACCTGTGTGTTGATGCTATACAAAGGCATATGAAAGCATAGTGGAATAATGTACTTTTTATTGCTTTTTATGTCTTTATTATAATATAGCCTTTAGTATAGATTGTAACAACTGTATGTTGATATGACAAGAAAGGTTAGACTATAATCCTTCCACTCATGTATAGAAAGCTAGAATGTCAATTGTTCTATGGCTACAGCATGAAGTGTACTGTTCTGTATGAGAGTGTAGATTTTGCTCAAAAGTGAGTTCAGCACCAAGGGCAGTCTACAACCATATACATGTACTCACCTGTTACAATACCTGTGTATTTTACTTCTTCACATGTATCATTCTGATGTTGCCAAGACTGGTCAGCAACATTGTAGTCTTGGTAGAGACCTCTGTGTTGGTGCTATGCAGCAGTATATGGAAACTTTGTGGAATAATGTACTTTTTATTGCCTTTTGTATCTTTATTACCTTTGTATTCAATGATATTACTTTGTTTGGAATTCCAAAGATAATACCTGTTGTAAGCTTTCAGCTGATGTGTAGGAAAGTGATTGTAATAGAGGTAAAGAAAGAAGTATACTAATTCTAAATGGCTCAGCTTTTCTACAGAAAAGCCAGTTCAGCACCGTGGACATTGTATGGTCATAAACCTACCTGCTGAGATACCTGGGTGAACTTCTTCATCATAGATATAGCTCTGATGTTGTCAGGATGTGTCAGGAATGCTGCAGCTTTGATATTGGTACTTTTTATATGGTTCAGATACTTCAATACAAAAGATTTTTGAAAAAAGGGTTTTTTATTGATTTATTGCCATTATCAATCAATACAGGTAGGTGCAGGCTAAATTTGCAATATATTTCTGAAAAGTAGAGACTCTTAGCTTTGTATTGATATATAACTTTATAGAGTTATTTGTGGGCAAAGTATCAAAAAAATAGCAAAGTTAAAGCAGTACCCCTCCTTTAAATAGGGTCAAAAAAGCCCAGCACAGGGACTACTATAGGGTAAAAAAAGTCCAGCAGGACAAGGGTTAAAGGTAGTTCTAAGTGAAGAGAAGCCATCTGGACCTGTTCCCTGACTTTCAGCCCAATGGTCTGTATAGAATCATATGCATGTATTATTAACTGTTAATCAACATTACCTATTTACAAGTCAGGACTACACACGCCGTGAAAGCCTGACCTGCAGTACCGCTCCCGGCCGCCTGAGAAAAGTGGCAAAACGACCGTCAAATTGCCGAATTTCGGTCTTCTCGCAATGGGGAATGTTTAATCATTCTACGAGGAGGACGGACTATTTCTTTTTCAAGGAAAGTCAGCCCCTGTGGCTTGAATGTTTCATTATTGAAATTACATACACATACATAATCATACACTAACGGGTTGAAGCGTATACAAAGTTCTGCTTCCATGGCCAGCATTCTCAGTTACACATCATTTCTGTCAGGTCTTTTCCACTTAGACCGGTTTCTAATTCTATGATACTCTTAAGTGTGGAGTGTGGACGGCCTCTTCTTCTTTTTGGCTTCTGGGGTCCAAAAGAGTAGTTTACCAGCTGGTTCGTCGTGGCGAACTACGTGACCAGCGAGGCTTAATCTGCGACGCTTAAACTCGAAATTTCAAAAGTAAGGACATTACATAATGTCCCTACACAATTGAATGGACTATCCATGTGTACCTAAAATAGATGAATAGATTAAGGTTTTACAGTGGCTTCCTATTTTACAAATGCTACAAAGTTGTTTTTCAGACTTTCATCTTTCCCTCAAATGCGTACAACACCACCTAGCATCTGACTGAGGTACTGCATGTTCACTGGTAACGTTTTATGCAGCAAGTATTGGTTAAACATTGTTTCTCTCCTCACTTTACACGTTTTTTAAACAACATATTGTTAACAAATAAGTTACTGCTCAAAAACAGTCAAAATACGAAACTTCAAGCTATGAGTATCTCATGCTTATGCACTGCGTTGTGCGACTGATAGTACAGTGTGTGCTTTGTTAAATCACTAGGTGTAGAACGTTGTTTTGCAATTGTGGTTTCTTTTGAAGCAGATTTTTTTTATTTTCCAGTGTATATTTGTGACCAAAGATTTTTTTATTTGTTGTCATTTTGGATTATGTGCTGTGCTGTGCACATTCAAGTTTCCACATTTTTTATCAAAATGGGAAGTTAACAAGTCTTCTGAAGTTATTAGATAAATGTTCATGGATATTTATTAATTACTGTGGAATAATGAATATTGATAATTTTGAAGACAATTGGTTGAACTTTGAAGATGTTTCGGGAGCTAGTAAATTTATACGACAGTATATGTGAGGATTTGTGTAAGAAATTGTGGCTTTTTTGAGTTTGTGTTGCTAGAAATGTTGGCATGCCTTCATTTTTTATGTTTGTGGAAAAATCTATGTAGTAGTTACTTAATCCCCAAAATGTGGAACTTCCTAGACCAAATGTGTGAGGAGTGACTCCGATATTGGTTTTTGAGTTGCGTGAATTCCTAGTGCTTAGGTTATGTGGAAATATCATTCGGAGCTGCTTCAGTTTTCTTAGCAAACTTTTACCTGCACCCTAACGTTATGAAACTTTGTGGAAATGTCTGTTAATGTATTTTGCAAGTGAAGCTGTTCAGTTATCTACTAATTCATGCGGATATGAAAAAGCAACTAATCATGCCAAGAATGATGAATATACTTGAAATAGTAACATACTAAAACTGTATCATCATGGAGTTTTGCCGACGTGGTTATTGTCTACAGAAAATAGCACATCATCTAAATACATGTTATCCAGACAACTGGAATTTTTGTGCGGAAGTGTTATTTTGAATTGCAGTTTTCTTGTGCAAGTGCGGTAGAATTTCTGTCCAGTTATTGTAGCGAAATAAAGTCCTTCCTGAAGCTTACACGGTAGCAGTCAGCTGTGTTGCAGTTTTTCGTTGTTGCGTTTTTGTTTTGTCACAAAGTTGATGTTGCCCATTCAAACCCTGCATTTATCACCTCCCATGAAAAATGAAGTTATATAGTTTTTGTCTGTTTGGTGTGTGTTTCCGGATATTTGTAGTCAATATAACATGAGAACCTCTGGATGGATTACAATTGTGATATTTGGTTTGGGTATATGTAGGTCTAGGGAAGGCATGACCTTGGTACTGCAGCAGAACTTAAATTTTTTTGTACCATTTTGGCATTGGCAGTGGTTTAAGAGCGTTAGGCTCAGAACCAATAGGATCTGGGCTCGATCCTGACATTGCCCGATGTTGTTCCCTTGGGAAAGGAAGTTATCACGACTTTTCTAACTAACACATTTGGTGTACCAATGTGCCAAAAACTTCACATTTGCAAGCAAGAAGTGCAGTCTTTTCTTCTATCAATTTTGCTTTTAAGTTGGGGTACCGTTGCAGTGCCAGGTACTGGGCCACTTCTTTGTGCTTATCTAACAGATGGATCTATTTTATTGCGTCTCAAGAGGGAGGGGGCTTATGTAGCTCATCTTCATTCTCTTGTGATGTTGACTCATTACTAATAACCAACCTTTCCACATCCATGCACACAACATCACTCTGTCACACTGGAGATGAAATAAGGACAAGAACAGAAAACTTCTGGTTGCAATTTTTATTCTAAGCCGTTGATAAGGTGGTATCCAGTTTACATACATTGGTTAGCCTGTACGGTTTACATAATACATTTGTTAGCCTGTGCAGTGCCTGCGTACTGATGCTAACCTGTCCACGTGCCTCTATCAGCACAGCTCTTGTTGTTAAAGAGGACACAAATTATTGAATCTCTGACAGACATGAAGTTGCTGTTTTACAGTATTGTATGACCAGGTGACAAGTGGTCATGTACATGTAGACAGTTATCTTAAGCATTTCAAGGTGTCAACAAATTTTCTAAACGCTTTCTACATTTAAAGCAGGCCATGTTCAGGATGTTAAACATACACACGCACCAGTTCTCTCCTTTTCTCTTTGCCTGAAGCAGTAACAAATTCCACAGTTAGGACTGACATTCAAAGTAACTTAAATCACTGGTTGGTTTAGATTCGGGAAGCCATCTTCTGAATTGCAAATTATAGAACAACACACTTGAATTGTCACTGAAAATTTGTATATGAGTTGTAAGAGATTGAGTCCTTTCCCATTATGTGGTGAATTCAGCAGTTTGAGGGATTTTGACTTGAAAGATGATAATTCTTTTCCGAATCTAAACATACCAGTGTGTTAGGGTGTTTTTTTCATTGATAGCAAGCTCTTCTGATCACAATATTGACTTCTTGGATGGAATGTTGTATATATAACAAGAGTTCTACGACCTCATACCTTCGCGAAATGATTTTGACCTTTATGACTGACGTATTAGGAGTGTTTTTCATCAATCAAAAATCATACCAGTTGATCCTCCTCACCCAAATAACATAAGTTGTCCAAACCTCCTTGTTATGATTATGAGCTTAACAAAGAAGGTTATGCTAACATTTTTCATCAATAATGCAAATAAGCTCCTTATTAGCATAATTTGATTCAATGGTGTTCACATTCACACAACTTCTAAATGCAACAAGTATGAAATTGCCGTTATTTACTAGTATGGAATGATAGTAGTTTCTCATGAATTATGCAAATTAGGCCTACATTTGCATAATTTCTATCTATTGACATTCCTCTCTTCCTCAGTTACAAATGTCACATATTTGAATAGTCATATCATGGAACACAGCAGGTTTTTAAAATTGCCTCATTAATTATAATCTGATTTGCATAATTATCATCCAATCATACAAAGCATCACATAAGCTATCTACATACCAAAAATCATGACCATCCATCAAGCCCATCTCGAGTTATATTATTTTCTCATTGATTATGTAAATGAGGTTCTCATTTGCATAGCTGATATCTATTAATATTTCTCTCTTCCTCAGTTACATATGTCACATGTTTGCGAGTCCTATCATGGAAATTGATGAATGTATAAACTTTCCTCATTAATTATGCAAATTAGTTACTGATTTGCATAATAAGTATCCAATCATGTACATCATCGCTCAAGCTATGTACATGCAAAAAATCATGACCTTCCATCAAGCCCTTCTTGAGTTATTCCCTTTCAATGTCTGAAGCAAAACCTACCCCTGCAGTTCCAAAAAAGTTGCTAGGGGGCCCAAACCTATACCACTTACTCTCTGCCCAACGAGCTATCTACCACTCAAAAATCAGTTCCATAGCATGTCCACAACACGAGATATCATAACATGAAGTTCCGCTGCAGTACCGTAACAAGCCGATAGGGGGCCCAAAATCTAATCATTTTCAGATTTCATCGAGACCTACCAACATACCAAATACCAAGACAATCCTTCCAAGAATTCTCGACTTATCGTGTTCACTAACAGACACACAGACATGCTCGGTATTCCCATGCTGTGGCACTGCATTAATGACTGTTCTTACTCATATAAGGCCGTGTATATCCAACTTTGGTCAAAATTTGTATGTTTCAGTCTTTTAATTGGTGTAAGGAGATATCTTTGTGGTTTGGTTTCACATGCTCCGAGTGGACTCTTCCAGGCTGGGAGTAGGTCAAAGTTGACGATTGTTTTCGTCTGTCAGCTGTTACGAGAGAACGAGCTGGTCAACTGTCTATTTTCTTTGCATGATTCTAAAGTAGACAGATGTGGCTTTCTGGTGCATAAGAATTTTTGGGGCTTGCAATTAAGGTGAATCCTTTTCTGAGCCCTTGTTTTAGTGCTTTAAAGCATTACTGCCTACCAGGGCAAGCCTATCTCTTGTATCTGCCCTACAGCTGGCTGATAGCCAATTTGTCCCTGGCAGCTGCAGTACATGTAACTGACGTTCCTGCCTGCCTCATGACCCCTCATGACCAACTTTGCCCCCCATCTGTGACCCCATCAATATCCCCTGAAACATTATACAGCCCACACGTCGCAACCAGAACGCATAGTAAAGCATACAATTGAACACATTTTTACACTTTTCTCGTTAATTATGCAAAACACTTCGCCCAAAATCTAATCATCTTGAGATTTGCCACATACACACCGACACACCAACTACGACAACAAACCATCCAGGCGTTCTCGACTTATTCTGTTCACTAACAGACACACAGACAAGCACCGTCGCATAACCTTCTCGACGAAACCATTCGTCGCGAAGGTAATGAGTACATTTAGATGGCATAACATTAGATAAAGGATATTAGTATGAAAGCTCATCTGTGTTGATACATTCCATGATGAGCGACTGTTGCTGTCCTCGCATTTTCGTCGCTCTTATGTCGACCTTTTTCAGGATTTAAATACTGTCAGCACTTGACCTTAGGAACATGTGAGTCGAGTAATGAATCGTAATGAATGCAAGGCTGATATCACTCGCCAGGCAATTACAATTCATTAATGGAAACGCATGTTCCTTAGGTGACACGCTCAGAGTGATTAAATCAACATCACTTCTGAAGAAGGTCCACGTAAGAGTGACTAAAAAATCTTCGTAATTCGATGTAAGCTACTTTTGCTTGTGTTGAACGAAAGTAGTAAATTCAAAGATGTTACAGCACAAAGTCGTCTTTCTTTAGTACCTCTGACAGAGGAATGTTGTATAATTGGGCCACATCAATTTAGATAATGTTGCTCGGTCAAGTTTATTTTAGGTTGTTTTCGATGAATGGCTACAAACATATTTTGCCCGAGTTTGGTTTACTTCCATCATCAGGTTCCGGCACAATTTTGGTATTGTTTACTACAAATAAAGAGTCAAGTTTTGCCACAACCAAAATCTTGTTTCACTAGATTTTGTATCAAATTTGCACTTATAACCACTATAGAAAGAAAATGAAGGCTAACAGTCACAAAGTTGATACACACATGAACACCAGCAATGGGAGAAAGACATTTCAGCCGTCTTTCGAACGCATTTTATTTCTCGTGCCAAATTTTCCATGCTTTGCCAGTGAAACTAATGGCTCATAATACCAGCTGAAGTCAGAAGACTCAGTTGAAAAATTGATTAATTTTGTTAAGTGGATTCTGGTTGTATTTGAAAGACATGTCCCAAACCTTTACTGTCATGTGAAGAGCATTGAATTCAATATTATTCTGCTACAATCATAAATGGCATTATTATCACCTGAACAGAAACTCAAAAGTATTGTCTATGGTTTCTATAACAGCTCCCTATAATATTTGAATAGATTCAAGAACCTTTAAATGGAGTAAGAAAGAAAAGACCTAACAGTTTGAGAAAATAAGACAGGACCAACTTCTTCCAAGACAGTGTACTTTTCAAGTGAAAGGAAAAAAATGCACCAGAAGTTCTTCCAACCACCTTATTTTATCCTATCCCAGATTCAACAATAAAGTCCAAACACCAGGTTGCTTTACACGCCAGCAACAGTGAAGGGACAAAGGTTTCCTTTAGGTGTCATTCCTCTCGAAATTTTGATTCAGCGAATTTCAAAGGACATATTTCATGTGCTTTCAGTTTCATCATTATGGTGAATTTAATCATGGTACCAAATGGCTCGGCTATGGGTAGTCTGATATTTTGCCATTAAGGCTCGGCAAATGATTTTTTACGACTGACAAATGTAGATGTCGGGATGGATAGAAACTAAAACTATGGGGACTGGGCCCGATCACTTTTGTGGGTCAATTTTATAAACAATGCTTGAGAAACCTATCAGCTCCTAAATCTACAGAGGGTCACGGTGTAACGTTACATGATCACGTCCTAAGGCCAGTTTCACCCACCTTAAAGCTGCACCAGCACACAAGAATTCGCCAGGAGAGTTTGGCCACTATTACGTATCATCATCATCGCTTGCCAACAAAACATTATCCTTATATTTACTGCAGGCTCACTCTCCTTTATCATTAATCATTACATAACCAGATAGCGTCAACCAATCAGAAGCCTCCATTCCATATCGGTTATGACGCCATAATGCCATAAAAGTCCGACAAGTTTAGTTCAATGAATCTCAAGTGGTGTTCAATGAATCTCAAGTGGTGTTCAATGATTTTGACCAATCGGGAGGACACGCATAAGGGAGGGATGGTTATCATTAGCCCTTAATTATTCACCCCTGGTTGTGGAATTCTAATATCATACATAACCCTTTACAGTCTACTCACTAGCGTGCTCGCTCACTCAAAAATACTCTCTCACCCACCAACCCACTCACTCACCCACCCACCAACCCACTCACTCACCCACCCACCCACTCACTCACTCACTAAGTCATTCATTCACTCACACACATGCCCATCCATCCACTCACTCATCACCCACTAACTCTCACCACCCACTAATTCACTGACCCACTTACTGAATCTCACCCACTCGAAACTCACTCACTCACCCACTCACTCACTCACTCACCCATCCACTCACTAACTCACCCACCCACTCACTCACTAACTCAAACCCACCCACCCATCCACCCACCCACCCACTCACCCACCCACTCACTAACTCAACCACCAACCCACCCACCCACCCACTCACTCACTCAGACTCCATCCATCCACTCACACACCCAATCACTTACCCACCAACTCACACAACTTTACTTTCAAGCACTCACTCACACACACATACAAATTCACTCACACTCATGCACTCACGCCCACTCACTTTCACTCAGTTTCTACATGCATCTCACATTTACAATCGCTTAGTTACTCACTCTCACCAATTAAAACTCACTCACTCACTCACATGTATTAAAAACTCATATTGGACAGTTTGCTCCAAATCAACTTACATCTGAAAACTTATCCAGTTAGCTGTTTATTCCGACTGAATGTTAATGTCCACCTCACTGATATTTAAAAAATATCTAGCTTCTGTTTGTAACAAAAAAAGCCCCCACAATTGAAAGCGTTTCTTGTCCGCATTATAGACAAGTAGGGTTAAAAATTTGTGTATAACTGGGTGTGATCAGATTTAGTAAAGCAAATGCAATAATCATGGCCTGATTTTCATAGACACAGACTTCAGGGAGTAATACATGCCTGTCCAACTGCCCCACACCACACCTTGCCCGGATGCACAGGTGTTCCCGCAGTCGCCCCGGTATTCGCCATTGAGGAAGCTGAAGCCGCAACTGCTAAACCACCAGCCGCCCAGCCCGTACTGCTGAGAACAATGGAAGCCGCTGCTGTCATCATTGTCGCTGTCCACAGTTGAGAACTTCTGTCCGTTGTTCTTGGTCATAGCGTCATTCGCATTGCCGGCATACCCGGAGATAGTTAACCGGTACTTGTCCGACTCACTGGATACCCTGGATGGGAGCATCACAGCATGCAAACAAAAGTTTCGAATATGATTTTGTTCAGAGAAATGCTAAAAAAAACAGTCACTTGACAAAAAGGGAGCAGGCTAGTATAGCAGCTGAAGGGAAGGGAAGATTATGATTCCCGCTGTTAAAGGATGATTTGTGAATTTTTTCAGTGCCATACGTCATGTTAATGAGTCAATAGTTATTAATTATTTGTATGAGGAACTAATTCAAGAAGGTCAATGTAGACTTTTGAAATCAGTTCAGATCGTAGTTATCATTGAGCTGTTTCTGGCGACACTACAGTCAGCTTGTTCGGGCCCTCAGTGCTGTAACAGTTGTTGTAACGTAGTTCATTACAGCTGTAGATATTGCCGTTCTTTTTTAGACGGGTACCTGTGTTTGGGCTGTTTGAATATTGGCCTTCTTGCCTGAGCGAAACAATAAATAGATAGATAAATGAATAAATAAATAAATGAATTATTTGTCACAGGATTTCAGTAGGCGAGGCAGAACAGAAGTGGCCTGAGGCTTCACCATGTGGTTGTTTTGTACGAGCTGACGTAAGTGACGCCGGTTGCCCGAACATTAGGTTAGAATAGGCAAAGGAGCAGAAATGTTTGCCTGAAAATGTGCAACTGTACATTTTTTTGTACATTAAAAATGGTGAAGAAAGAAACAGTACTGGTCACCATGGAGTCGCCCCTCATGTGTAAACTTACTTACACACTACAATCATGACATTCAGAATTCCAAATTAGCCATGAGGGACCAAAAAAGCAAGTTACAGCAAAAGGTTAATTTGAAATGTACAGGGGTATCAGAAAAAAGGGTGATGCAATTTTGTGCCAGGAGGAACATGTCCTGTTGATATTGTCTACGAATGACAACATTGTATAGCCTATTGTACCTCATGTTGATATTATCTACCATTGACAACATTGTATAGCCTAGGACCTTCCTGTAGTTGGTACTAGTTACCCTCGTCAAGAAGGTTATTTTCTATGCTTGTCTGTGTGTCTGTAGGTGAACACGATAAGTCGAGAATGCCTAGATGGTTTGTTGTCGTATTTAGTGTGTCGGTGGGTATGTGGGAAATATCAAGATGATAAAATTTTGGGTGATGTACTTTGCATAATTAACAAGAAAAGTTTTAAAATGTGTTATATTGTATGATGTATACTAGCTGGGATGTGTTAGCCGTTTTGTTTGGAGGGGTCATGGATAAGTTGTAGGGGTGAGTAGTTGTCATGTGGGAGGCAGGAAACGTAGTTGCTGGGACAAAATGGCTTGTCAGTCAGCTGTAGGCTGTTGTATGAGAAAGGTAGCAGCAGAAAGTGGTGTGGAATTTGGTGGAAGCAGACCAAAGTTGGATATACACTGTCTTACATCGTGAAGAACAATCGTGTGTCACAGCATGGGGATTGGACGGTGTTCAGGGTAGGTGAGTTAACCATGTTATATCTGGGAAGGAAGAGGCGATTAATTAGTATACGTCATATTGGTGTACATGGAGGTTGTGTGGAAGTGTGCACTATGAGTATGGATATGTATTGCTGAAGAAGCATTTGATAAAGGGTGGATGTAATATGGATTACAGGATGAAGTCTGATAGTTACCTTCGCCGAGAAGGTTATATTTTACCGAGCGTGTCTGTGTGTCCGTTAGTGAACACGATAAGTCGAAAATTCTTGGATGGATTGTCTTTGTATTTGGCATATTGGTAGGTCTTGATGAAACCTGAAAATGATTAGATTTTGGCCCCCCTGGTGACTTGTAACGGTACTGCAGCGGAACTTCCTTTTTTAATATCTCGTGTTCTGGACATGTCTGGGTATGGTACTGATTTTTGAGCGGTAGATAGCTCTTGGGACAGAGAGTAAGTGGTATAGGTTTTGGCCCACTAGCAGCTTTTTTGGAACTGCAGGACCAGCTTTTGATTTAGACTTTGAAAGGGAATAACTCAAGAATGGCTCGATGGATGGTCATGATTTTTTTTGTAAGTAGATAGCTTAATGTACATGATTAAATACTTATTATGCAAATCAGAATGCAAATTGCATAATTAATAAGGAAAGTTTATACATCCTCCAAATTCCATGATAGGACTCTCAAACATGTGACATATGTAACTGAGGAAGAAATATTAATAGATATCAATTATGCAAATGAAGACCTCATTTGCGTAATTAATGAGAAAATACTATAGCTAAAGATGGGTTTGATGGATGGTCATGATTACTTACATGAAAGCTTACATGATGCTTTGTATGATCGGATAATAATGCAAATCAGATTCTAATTTACATAATCAATGAGGCAATTTTTAAAACCCACTGTGTTCGATGATATATGAGTATTCAAATATGTGACATTTGTAAAAGAGGAAGAGAGGAATGTTCATAGATAGAAAATATGCAAATGTAGGCCTAATTTGCATAATTAATTAGAAATTACTATTATTTCATACTAGTAAATGACGGCAATTTCATACTTGTGGCATTTGGAAGTTGTGTAAATGTGAATACCATTGAGTCAAAATATGCTAATAAGGAGCTCATTTGCATAATTGATGATAAATGTTAGCATATTAATCTTCTTTGTTAAGCTCGCACTTTGGACAACTCATAGTATTTGGGTGAAGACGATCAACTGGTATGATTTATGATTGATGAGAAATACTCCTAACACGTCAGACGTAAAGGTCAAAATTTTTTGGCGAAGGTATGAGGTCGTAGAACTCTTGTTTAATATGAGTAGACAGTAGTATTTTGCCATACATTGTACCTGCAACAATCGTTGTGCAATAAACTTTGACTTGACTTGACTTTGACTTGACTAGTCCAGTCCATCCCCCTGTAGGGCTAAACTTTTCCAGGTTGATACATTTTTTGCTATGTGAGGTGTTTGAGGTCGATTGAGGTTTGTTTGTTTGTTTGTTTGTTTGTTTGTTTTATTAAGATCTCCATTAGAGGTTACGGTTACCCAGCAGGCCGAGTTTATCAGTAGGACTTTGTGAGTAGCCGTTAAGTTATCCGTTCTTATTGCCTGTCAACTTTCTACTGCACATGATGTCTACCCAGAATTCTCACTAGCATGAGTAGCACCCACCTAAACACGCTGTATTTCGCGTAGCGCGTCTGGTTCCTCCAGTCCTGTAAATCGACTCGCAGGTTGAAGTTCTTCCGACTGGTCAGGAGGTGGATGTTCTCGTTCCCAAGCCAGAACTCCTCGGTCACGTTCCCAAAGCCCTGTTTGTACTCCGCCCAGGTCCGGTTAAAGGGAACCGACCCGTCCTGCCGCCGCTGGATCACAGTCCAGCCGCCTCCTGTGCATGTGCGTGTGTGTGTGTGTGCGCGTGGGGGGTGGGGTGGCAAAAGGATAAAACACATTACTTACGTTGCAGACTGTCAAAAAGATTCTTAGTTTTTGTGTCAGGACAGAAACTGACTGAGATAGAAATGTTCCATAATATGTCTTCATATGATAGACCAATCCTTTATTCTTGATTGACAGATGTGTCTTTAACCAATATTTACCATCTGTATCCATGTCACAGTAGACCTGTACACCGGACAGGGGGACGCCAAGTGTGTAGACTCCACTGGTCGTCTGTCCGGAGGCTTTATATGCAGCACAGTCTGCGTCTGGAAAACGGAAACAAGCAACAGGGCACAGATTCAAGTGGGATAGACATGTCTAATTAAGGGTTAATGACCTGCCCCGAGGTGTATATAGTGTCATAACGCCTGGTCATCTGCTATAACCACCGAATAAAGTTTTATGAGGTGGTTATAGCACATGGCCAGGCGTTATGCCGGGTCATTAACGTCATCATCATATAGCCTATTCAAACTGACCCATATAAGAATAGACAATTCCTGTATGATGCATAGATCCCTTACACTATTAAAAATGCATTTCAGAATTTACGTTTGTCCTTTTTGAACAGAAAATGATAGAGTTCATTATGAAAACCCCAAATTTCCACAGATAGTATTTTTTTAACGAACTCGCTCAGTGCAAGGCCGTAGGGGGCCACTCATCAAAGCACTGAACTAATTCTTACTGTAGCAGCATCTCTTCGCCCTTGGTCAGAAACATCAATGATCGAGACAAGCATGACTTAACTGACCCATTAGGAGAAGCAGGGGTTACGAAGGCTGTTCGGGAAATTCCCTTACCCATTTAGACCGGAATGTTTTTGATCCACTCACACCGGGACATGCCCCTACTCTTTTTGAAAGATGTGGTGGGTTCTTTTACGTGCTCAAGGTGTGACTATCATCAAACACGGGACCTCCATTTAACGTCCTATCCGAGGGACGTCCCTAACCCTAGATGAGCTAGGTACTCATTTACACCTGAATGAAGTGAATGAAGTGAGGAAAGTCGTGTTAAGTGCCTTTCCCAATGGCACAACGTCGGGGCGCAAGTTTGGACATGTCTCTGGGCACAACCTGGGATTGGATTATTTGACAGCCGCGCGATCTACCGCTTTGCGCCGCACGACGCCACACGTTTGATAACATTGCAATCTTGTCATGTCAAATCTTTTTCAAATCTTTCATCTATTATCATCATTCCTCCCTGCTGGGTGTCCCTCTGATTGGTCCATGCTGAGGGCGGCTCCACTTACAGTTCCGCCTGTTTAGATTTGACTTGTAAGTTGTATTGAAATGGCTATTCTATTTTGTCATATGCTAACAAAAGATTTGATTTATTCTAAAATAATAAACATTTTGGGGAACAAATAAACATTATACGAATGTTAACAATAAAGATAACCTCCCCCGGTCGAACGGGTGTGTTATAGCGTCATACCACATGGGCTATGGAGGCTTTTGATTGGTCGACGCCATCTGGCTATGTGATAATATACAATAAACTATGCCAATCCTTAATATGATGATGATGATAATCCTTTATATATTGTACACCATTAGTGTATTGGTTGGTGGGGATAATGTTACATGTGACACAACATAACCCTGTTGGTTTATGACCAAACAAATCTATGAATATGAGGGTTCAAAGAGCATAAGAAAAACGAATGTAAACGGG